>JAMALN010001189.1:0-22994 GCA_023630115.1 Cutaneotrichosporon sp. PK4640 | reverse complement strand
GGGCGGAGGGCGCGTGTCTGTCGCTGTCTGTGGTCTGTCTGTCTGTGTTCTGGTCTGCATGAGTGCGTGTCTTGGAAGAAAACGAAGTGCATTTGAAGGGATTAGGATGAACGTCGGGTGTTGAATTAGGCGTCGATTACCTCATTTGGTCCCGTGACTGAAAATCGTGGCGAAAAAGTGGAGGTGGGGTCGTGGCCACTGTAGCGGACCTGCTCGCCACCATCATCCCGTTGTCCGGCTTGTCCTCCATCTCATCGTCATCCAAAAGCCGCCACCTCGCGGCATCCCCTCCCTCCCCCTCACCTACCCCACCCCCAAACCGCTATAATGTCGTCCCAGGAGGAGACCGACCACGCCATCGAGGTACCTTCCCTTCGACTTCATCTCTAACCCCAGATCTGGCGCTACCGCAAGCTGCTGCAGATGCTCGCGGCATCGCGCGGCGCCGGCACCTCGTGTATCACCCTCATTCTGCCCCCGCGCTCGCAGATCTCGCAGGCCGCCAACATGCTCACCACCGAATACGGCACCGCCTCCAACATCAAGTCGCGCGTGAACCGGTGAGTCGCGGGTTGGAGCGGACGGCATGTTGGAGCGCACATCGGGCGGGCAAAGGATGCGCATTTGGCTCGCGCTGTCGAGGTCTCTGTGCGAGAGCGAGGAGCCTGGTGTGGCCTCGCCGCTGGCTTACCATTGCGGCTTGCCATCGCTTCGGGTTCGAAGTCGTCTCGGGGAGTCGGCTTCGGCATCGGCGTCGTTGTTCCGCCCTACTGATGGGTGGCGACTTTAGCATTCGGCTGGGCCGGTGGCTACACCAGTTTGGCTCATTGTCTTGGGCACTGTGCACCCTACCGGCTCCGAGCGTCCTCCCTCGCCTGTCCTCTATGTTCCGACGCGTCGCGACTGGACGTTGCTGCCCTCGCCGCCTACTCCGTCGCTCGCTGCCCGCTCCACCGCCCAGCCCCACCAACACCCCCCTGACCCCAGGTTGTCCGTCCTGTCCGCCATCACGTCGACGCAGCAGAAGCTCAAGCTGTACAACCGCGTCCCCGACAACGGCCTCTGTGTCTTTGTCGGCACGGTGCTCAACGACGAGGGCAAGGAGAAGAAGATTTCGTTCGCGCTCGAGCCGTTCAAGCCCATCAACACGTCGCTGTACATGTGCGACTCGCGCTTCCACGTCGAGGCGCTCGAGGAGCTGCTCGAGACCGACTCCAAGTGGGGCTTCATCATCATGGACGGTAACGGGTCCCTGTTCGGCACCCTGTCCGGCAACACGCGTGAGATTCTCTACAAGTTCTCCGTCGACCTTCCCAAGAAGCACGGCCGTGGTGGTCAGTCCGCGCTGCGTTTCTCGCGTCTGCGTGAGGAGGCGCGTCGCAACTATGTCCGCAAGGTCGCCGAGTTGGCTGTCCAGCACTTTATCACGGCCGACAAGGTCAACGTCGCCGGTCTCGTGTTGGCCGGTTCCGCCGAGCTCAAGACCGACCTCTCCAGCTCCGACTTGTTCGACGGGCGTCTCCTCGCCAAGGTCGTCAAGGTCGTCGACGTGTCGTACGGTGGCGAGAACGGGTTCAACCAGGCGATCGAGCTGGCGGCCGACTCTCTTGCCAACGTCAAGTTTGTGCAGGAGAAGAAGCTCATCCAGAAGTACTTTGACGAGATTGCCCTCGACACGGGCAAGTACTGCTTTGGCATCAGCGACACACTCAAGGCGCTCGACATGGGTGCCGTCGAGACTCTGATTGTCTGGGAGGGCCTCGACACGATCCGCAACGTTCTCCGCAACGCGGCTGGCGAGGAGATTATCATCTTCTCGTCCCCCAAGGACACGGACCGCGAAAAGTTCATGGACAAGGCGACCGGCACCGAGATGGAGGTCGCCTCCGAGGCCAAGCCCCTCCTCGAGTGGTTTGCCGAGGAGTACAAGAACTTTGGTGCGACCCTCGAGTTTGTCACCAACAAGTCGCAGGAGGGCTCGCAGTTTGTCAAGGGCTTTGGTGGCATTGGGGGCCTGCTCCGCTACAAGGTCGCGTTCGAGGACCTCGGCGACTTTGACGACGAGGACGACGAGTTCTACGGCTCTGACGAGGACTCGGACATCTAAGCATGGCCCGATGGCGCGCCGCGTGCCGGCACGAGGCCGCCATCGGCCCCCCGGCACCCCGCGCGATGCGTGCGCGTGGTGAGCTACCCGCCGGTCTAGTTTGTAGGCCGTGCACCTCATTGGCAATGTTGTTCACTCCGTAAGCAATGCATAGAGATATCTGTAGTGTGTGAGCGAGCGCAGCGAGCGAGGAATGGGTGTGTAAGTGATCGAGGCAGCGGGCACCAGCAGTGGGTGCCAGGGAATACGCGACAGTGGCAGTGGTGATGTCAGCTGTATGTGAGCCGGAACGAACAGTGCAGCCTACACGCAGGCTGCAGCCCGCATGCTTCGAGCCAGAGCCGTAGCTAGCAAAAGGCAAAAGATGATGGTGTACCCTGACATCTGAAGGCGGTAGTGTAGAGCCAGCGACATCGTGGCGCTCGTGTGCAAGCACAGAGGAGGCGCCGGGCGAGGAAAAATTGCTAGAGAAGAAATCCCCGTAGGGATGTAATGCTTCTCACAGCATTAAGAACAGATACTACACATGATCTTAGCCAATTAGGCCAGAGAGGATACTAATTCAAGTATTACCGACATTGTCATGGATACACTAACGTGGGTCTGGAGTTTCGGAAGTGCGTTGTAGAGCTTGTTGGTGGCACTCATGTGGGGGCGGAGACACGTGCCTACTCCGTCATCCTCGCCACCCAACTGCACTCGAACAGGCAGGTTGTCAACATCCAGAGTTGCCCACTCCACTCCGTCACCATGTCGGAACGCAAGGTGCTCAACGTAAGTGCTCGAGACGACGAGAGAGAAGACCGCGCTGACACCATGCCCCCCGCGCCGCGCCGTGCTCCTGCTTTCTCCATCCCAATCCCTCATGACCCACCCACCTTCCCCCGCACTCGCCATCGTCAACACAGAAATAGTACGTCTCCCTAGCCCCTCCTCCCCTCCCAGAGTATGCTGACCCCAGCTTCCCGCCGGACTTTGATCCGTCCAAGATAAAGAGGCGCAAGGGCCTCAAGAAGCAGAATGGCTCGCAGATGACAGTCCGCCTCATGTCGCCGTACTCGATGCGCTGCTCCAAGTGCGGCGAGTATATCTGTGAGTACAGCTGTATTATTGTTGGTGCCAGCTGACGGAAGACAAGGGCAAGAAGTTCAACGCGCGCAAGGAGACGGCGGTGGGCGAGGAATACCTCGGCATCAAGGTGTTCCGATTCTACATTGTGAGCGGCTTGGGGTCGGCTGGCTGAGTCCTGCGCGTGTGCCACCTTCCTCTCCCGGAGACCCCTGCTGACTCCAGAAATGCCCCGTCTGCTCCTCCGAGATCACGTTCAAGACCGACCCGAAGCAGGGCGACTTCGTCCCGGAGCACGGCGCGACCCGCAACTTCGAGAACTGGAAGGAGACGGACCCCAACAACCAGGCTGGCGTGCTGCCCTCCGCCGAGGCGGACGAGGACTATGACAGTGACGGCAATCCGACGGCAGAGAAGGTGGAGCGCGACGCCATGGCCGACCTCGAGCGCTCGCAGGAGCAGTCCCGGCGCGAGATGGAGATCATGGACGAGCTCGCGGACTTACGGCAACGCAACGCGCGTGTCGAGACCAGCGCACGCGCCGACGACCCCGAGTCCCTCCTTGCAGCGCTGCACGCTGAGCGCGAGAGCGCGGAGGAGGCAGCTCGTCGGCAGGCAGAGGACGACGAGGACGACGCAATGGTGGCCAAGTACTTCACCAAGCTGCCTCCTCCAGGGGCGAAGGTTGACGCCGGCCCATCAGGTACGGGCGACGACTCTGACGACGAGGGCGGCGCCTCCCCAGCGCTCGCGCCCGCGCCGATGATTGTCAAGCGCACCGCTGCCGCCGCCAAGGGCGAGCCAACCGTCTCCTCCCTCCTCGCGGCCAAGGGCAAGGCCGTCGAGGGCGCGGCCCCACCCAAGCCCGCCGTCAAGCGCAAGCGCGGCGACCTGCAAAAGGCGCTCGGCATCAAGGGGAAGAAGGCCAAGGCATAGCATCCGTCTGTAGTCACGTGTATTCATAGATTCCATGGCATCGAGATCGTGTTGTTGGCATGACGTAGATGACGGTCGGAGCCGAGGAGAGGAGCGCGAGCAGGGCGCGACAAATCTGTCAACAGAGCGGTGCTCCTCATGTGTGGAACACACGCCGAGGCGCAGACGCATCGCAGTCTGAGAATGATGATATCAGGCTAGAGGGGATGGTGCGGATGCAAGTAGCCCATGGCCCATGGCCCACCGTGCTGATCGGGCTAATCGTGCTGAATTGGTGTGGGGTGGAGGCGCCAAGGTGGAGGTTGGCCACCAATTCGATCAAAGTCACGTGTCCACTCTCCCACGGTATATCCCCGTTTGAGCTCAGCCTTGTTCGCGGGCCGGTCGTCACCCCCGTCTCCCCCATCCCCCATCCCCCCCGCTTCGACTCTCCTCACTCCCTCTTCCCCTCTCCTCACCATCCACCACCCTCCCCACCTCAGCGACACTCCCCCCCTTCCTCACAGTTAGCCACATCCCCCACAGCGAGCGATACTCCCTCATCGCTCAGCTCTCGGAGCACCCCCGAGTCCTCAAACCTCCACCCAACAAACCCTCACCCCCTCCACCACCCCATCCTCCCCACCGCCATGTCCAACCCGCCACCGTCGGGGTCGGGCGCGTGGGCCAAGGCAGACCCTGCAGCGTATAGGCCGCTGAACGTGCGCGACGCGCTAAGCTATCTCGACCAGGTCAAGGTGAGTGATTTGTTGTCTGCAGGGAGGCGTCTAGAGGCCTTGATGGGGTGGTTGATGGCACTGGAACAACCCCTGCGAGCTCGGCAGAAGCTCTTTGTCACCATCCTGGCGGGGACGCTGGTCCAGATCTCACAACACCGAGCACTGAATGTGGATGGAGAGTCTTTGCGGCAGGATGCCCCTCCACCTCCCTACCCTGCCCCCATCCCCACCCCACCAACCCGGGTGACAACCATGCTAACCCTGCAGATCCAGTTCGCGGACCAGCCGGAGGTGTACAACCGCTTCCTCGACGTGATGAAGGAGTTCAAGGGCCAGGTGTGAGTGATTGGATGCGCGTCGGCGGCGGCTGGGCGGTGGGCGGGCTTAGCCGGCGTGTTTCCGAACGGTGGAGGAAAGGTGGAGGCTAACTTGCAGGATTGACACACCTGGCGTCATCGACCGCGTCTCGACTCTGTTCCGTGGACACCCATCCCTCATCCAAGGCTTCAACACTTTCTTGCCTCCCGGATACAGAATCGAGTGCTTTGGCCCCGAGGGCGATGCCCACGGCGTCATCACCGTCACCACCCCCACTGGCACCGTCTCCCAGGTGCCGGGTGGCACCAGCATCGCTGCTGCCATGGAGCAGCGCGAACGCGAGCAGCGTGAGCGCGAACTGCACATGGGCAAGCGGCCCGAGCGCGAGTCGCCTGGTCACTCTTCCTACGGTGGTGAGCCTTTCGTGCCGGCGGAATCGCACCCGTACGGCATGCCCGCGCCGCACCCCTCAAACCCCAATGCACGACCACTGCTCCCGCCGCCGCCCCAGCCCGCTGCCGCCCCACGCCAGGCTCCCCCCTCATCGGTCGCTATGCCCCCGCAGCACCCCATGCCTGCCTCTGGCCCGTCTACTCCCGGCGCTGGCCCGTACCAGCAGGGCAACCAGCAGCAGGCGGGCAACCAGCAGCGCGCCACGCCCATGCTCGAGTTCAACCACGCCATCTCGTTTGTCAACAAGATTAAGAACCGCTTCAACTCGGAGCCCGAGACCTACAAGAACTTCCTCGAGATCCTGCAGACCTACCACCGCGATCAGCGCATCGAGGAGGTGAGCAGCAAGGGACGCCGAACCGGCGATAACAGCCAGGTGTACGAGCAAGTCATCGAGCTGTTCAAGAACGCCCCCGACCTGCTCGCGGAGTTCAAGCAGTTCCTCCCCGAGAGCGGCGGCGGGATGGGCTTTGGGTCGTTCGTGCAGGCGGCGGCGGGCGGCGCCACTGCGCCTACTGCCGGCACGAAGCGCAAGGACACCAAGGACCCCGCGGCGGCCAAGAAGCGCCGCCAGGACAAGGCTGCGGCCCAGAAGGTGTGTTCTGCCCCGAGTGCAACGCTGACGTGCAGAAGAAGAAGGAGGCGTCGCCCGAGGCCGAGGAGCCCACTGTTGGCTCGCAGGCGCTACAGACGTTGGCGTCGCCTGAGGAGGTCGCGTTCTTTGACAAGGTCAAAAAGTACATCGACGACAAGGTCACGTACCACGAGTTCCTCAAGCTCCTCAACCTCTTCACCCAGGACTTTATCAACTCCAAGGTCCTGCTGGAGCGTGCCAAGCTGTTCATCGGTGACGCCGGCGACATCTGGACGACGTTCAAGAAGATGGTCGGCGCCGACGACGTGGGCAACATTGGCCATGCGACTCAGGCGCAGGGCGGCTTTGGCTTCGGCGGCATGGTCAACATCGACAACCAGCTATCCGAGAACACGCCGATGCTCGAGCGCGTCAAGCCCGACCTCTCGAGCTCGCGTGCCAAGAACTACGGCCCCAGCTACCGCAAGCTGCCGTCGACCGAGATCAACCTGAACTGCACTGGCCGCGACGCCATGTGCTGGGAGGTGCTCAACGATGAGTGGGTGTCACACCCCACCTGGGCGGCTGAGGACGCCGCGCCGTTCTTAGCCCACCGCAAGAACGCGTACGAGGAGGCACTCCACAAGTCGGAGGAGGAGCGCCACGAGTACGACTTCCACATCGAGGCAAATCTGCGCACCATTGCCCTGCTCGAGCCCCTGTACAACAAGATCCAGAGCATGGACGAGGAGGAGCGCCGCCACTTCAACCTCAAGTCGGGTCTCGGTGGGCACAGCAGATCTATCTACCAGCGTATCCTCAAGAAGGTGTACGGCAAGGAGCTTGGCCCGGACATTATCAAGGCCTTGCACGAGAACCCCGTTGTCGCCCTCCCCATCGTGCTTGACCGTCTCAAGGCCAAGGACGACGAGTGGAAGAAGGCTCAGCGCGAGTGGAACCGTGTCTGGCGCGAGCAGGACGCCAAGAACTTCTACAAGGCGCTCGACCACCAGGGTGTCACCTTCAAGTCGCAGGACAAGAAGACGATTGCGACCAAGACGATCATTGCCGAGATCGAGGCGCGCCGCCGCGAGCAGGTGAACGCGCGCAACACGATGACGCAGCCCGGCTCGCAGCCCCGCCCGCGCCACCAGTACGCGTTCGAGTTCAAGGATGTCGACGTGCTCAAGGACACGCTCAAGCTCGTGTTTGGCTACCTGGACCGCATGAGCACGATCAACCAGAACGACAAGGAGCGCATCGAGTTGCAGATCCGCGACTTTATCCCGACCTTCTTCATGTTCGACAAGGACGAGTTTGACGAGTTTGGCGATGCTGCGGACTCGGACGACAGCTCGGCGGGCGCTGACTCGGACGGTGACCAGAGCATGGCCGACGACAGCGGCAGGCAGAGGAAGATCCAGCCTTCCCTGCGCCACAAGCTGCTCAAGGAGGCCGCTGTCAAGAACCGCGAGGACACGGGCACGCCCGCGCCTGCCGACACGCAGAGCGACGGCACCGAGAACGTCGACACGCCCGCCGACGACGAGGACAAGGGCCCCGACGACCCGTCGTGGGCGCCGTTCCTCGAGGCTGAGGAGGTCGCCGACCCCGACGCTGGGCCGCAGCCCAAGCGCCAGCGCGCGGCCAACTTCTTTGCGAACAACCACTTCTTCATCTTCATCCGTCTCATCCAGATCCTCTACTCGCGCCTGTTGCTGTGCAAGACGATTGCCGCCGACCTCGCCGAGCAGAAGAAGCAGCCCATCAACCCCGTCGCCATTAAGCTCGGCCTCGCCGAGCCCGAGACGCAGAACTTTGGTGTCGAGAACGGCGAGAACCCGGCAAGACACTACTACGACCACCTGCTCGCCCTGTGTGAGCGGTTGTTCGACCAGGACATCGATCAGGCGACCTTCGAGGAGACGCTGCGCCTCATGTTCAGCAACAAGGCGTACATCATGTTCACGGTCGACCGCGTGGTCAGCGCGATCGTCAAGCAGGCGCAGCAGATTGTTTCCGACAACAAGAGCCAGGAGCTGCTCAAGCTCCTCGTCGCCGACAGGAGGCACGAGCGCACGACCACCCGCCAGCAGGTCGCGTACCGGATGAAGGCCGAGACCGTGCTCGGCCCCGAGGAGAGCCGCGAGAACATGTACCGGATCGAGTATGTTCCGCGCACCGAGACAGTGGCGGTGCAGCTCATCAAGAGCGAGGACCTGACCGTGGATGCCAAGAACGCCATCGAGTCCTGGAACTTCTACATGTCGAGCTACCCCCTCATCTACCCGACCGAGGGCCTCCCACACCGCGTCGAGCAGCCCTTCCTCAAGCGCACGCTGCAGGACCTGCCGGCGGACGGCGTGGCGTTTGTCGAGAACAGCGGCCTCAAGTTCCGCGTCGCGCTCGGCAACTACCGCATCTTCTACGAGAAGCAGACGGAGGACTACTTCCACCGTGTGGGCCACGAGGAGGTGGACGAGGCCGACGTCGCGACCAGGGACGAGGCCAACGGCCCATCTTACGACCCGATCTACGACGCGGCCAAGAAGCGCCTTGACGACTGGGTGCAGAGCAAGCTCGACGAGCCCGAGGACGAGGAGGATGTCGAGCCCACCGACGTTGCCGCTGCGGCGGCCCCCGCTGCCCAGGTGACGGAGGAGTAGACGCCCCTGATCTCGTGCTGTTGTATTATGTCTCGTAGCGTATACCATATGTTTCGATGTTCCGAGCAGCGAGTGGGTGTGAGCGAGTGGCGACGTGTGAGTACCTGAGGGGTGGCGGTGTTGTTGAGGGCGCATTGTGGGTCGGGGTCCGCGAGGGCGGCTAATACCAACGGCCGGAGCGAGGTCATACCCTCGTCCTCGAACTCCCCTTGCCAGGTGTTGATGATTGAAGTAATGGGAGGACGACGACTCTGACGTGGCCGAGTGATCGGCCGCTGCAGGGCCGGGGCGGGCTGCGGGCTGCGGTGCTGCGAGGGCAGTGTCGCCGGCGGCATCGCGACCTTGGCAGATCTTGGCCGAAGCATGCACGCTTCTTGGCAAGGCGCGTTGGGTTCGCGATGGAGAAGCGCGTCGTGGTCACCAAGCAAGACGTGCAGAGATGGAGATGTGGAGGCGGTGGAGGTGGTGTGATGGAGCGGGATGTGATTCTTTTGGGCGTCTTTTGAGCGGAGGGCCGAGACCCTTTGGGCGCCGATCACGCACCTGGGCCTGTTGACAACCCGCGAACCGTACCTCACTCAGCTGTTGCGTTCGTTTGTCACCACCACAATCCATCTCCCACTCCCACATCCCCTTGTTCTCATCTCTTCACATCTCTTCACAACGCATCCCCCATCACCGCCCTTCCTCTACTCCACTCTCCAGCGGCGTTCACGACGGCCAGACGCTTATCAGAGTTGTCCCGCCGGCCCCTCGCCACCAACCGCCAACCCTTCCGCACGGCCCACCCTATATCAGCCGGCTCGCACCATCTTCGCTTCTCTCATCTCTCCCATCAACATTCCCTCCCCCCCACCTTGCTCTCTCCAACCCACCTCTTCCTCTCCAGCTCTCCACTAGCCCGCACCATGCCCCTAGCCCTCAAGATCGGCGGACACCGGCGCACAAAGTCCTCTGCGCCGGGAACGCCCATCTCCGCCACCAGCACCCCCCCCACCCCGAACGGGCTCTACGCCTCCCCCCAAGACCTGAACGGGGACACGCCCCCGCGCTCCCCGCGCATCGTGGTGACCGAGCAGCCCCCCTCGATCCTGAAGACGCAGTCGCCCTCCATCTCGTCCGACTCGACGAGCAGCTTCGCCAAGAAGCGCATGAGCCTCGGCGACATGCGCTCGCTGTCCATCGGGCGCACCGAGACGACCGACTCGCGCTGGAGCGCCGACGAGCGCGACTCGGCGTCCAACTCGAGCGCCAGCGCCGACATGTGCCCCTTACCCGAGAGCAGCCAGCGCGCGCCCTTCCCCTTCTTCAGCATGACGCTGTCCGGGACGGCGACGCTGAGCTTTATCGCGCTGCCCGTGCACCTCCGCCCCGCGGTGGTTCGGGGCGTACAGCAGGCGTGGAAGGCTGGGATCCGCAGCATGGACAGCGTCGAGTACCAGCCCGAGCTTATGGAGTTCCACCGCCGCAAGGGGTGCGACGGCGGCGTGTGGGAGCTTACCATGAAGGTGAGCTAGCACCCCCGCCTCTGAGCTGACAGCAGGGCGATGCGTGGAACCCCCGCTCAGAGGACAAAGTCAAGTGAGTACAGGCCGAGGCCGAGGCCGAGGACATCGCCGATCGGGAAGCTTGGCGCTTCTGTTTCTGGGCGCCAAGCCTTCCCCCGCCCCAACCTGCCCTTGTGCCCCGCACGCCACTCCGCAACAGCGCTCCATACAGCGCTCCCAACACTCACGACGCTGACACTAGCTCCAAGCGCATCATCCTCTACCTCCTTATCGAGTTTGCCAAGGCCGGGTACGAGTTGACGACGAGCTACCGCATGAGCGCCAAGGGTGAGTGCACTCCGATCCTCGCGCCTGCGCCAGGCGGCGCCTGCCTGTCCCCACACTTGCCCCTCTCAACCGCCTGTTCGCGACCTCATCGGCGCGACCGTCGAGTCGATGGCAGTGCGAGGTGCGGTGCGAATCTGCCAAGTTCTTGGCAGTTGCACAGGCCCCTCCCCTTCCCGACCCTTCCAGTTGCGGAATGGCTGACGCCAGACTCGGGCAAGGACACGCTCGTCTTCAGCGCGTGTGAGCCCGACCCGGACCCCGTCTTCTTCGCGGTGGCTTTCTACTCGTCCGACCGGATCTGGATCATCGACGCCGAGGCCGACGTCGGCCAGGCCCTAGAGGAGGGCATCAAGGCGACGTGGGTGGACGGCGTCAAGGCCGCGCGCGTCCGTCAGCGCCACTGCCGCGAGATCAAGCTGGCCGGCGCGCCATGGGTCGCACACGGCAAGAGCGCGTTAATCAGCGCCCGCGTCATCCACCTCACCATCATGAAGTACGTGACCCACAAGAGCATGGGGTACCAGCTCGTGGGCAATATCAGCATGGCCGACCTCGACTCGGGCGACCTCCCCGTCAGCTTCTACCGCAAGACGGGCGCTGGAACGTGGGGCACGCTCGACGCGCTGCCTGCACCGGTGCCGGTGAGCGAGGCGGCGCGCAAGTCCATGAAGGTTGGCGTCTAGGTTCCTCCACGCACGTTCATGGTGTATGTACAGTATCACGGATAGAGACGTTGCATGACATTGGACGCGGCAAGGACGAAGGGATGCACGCCTCCCATGAGGCACTGCTGTCATTGTGATATGAACGGCTCTGGCCATGCTGACGACGACGACCTTGCAGGCTGACAGCAGGACAGCAGGTCGCATGACAATGTGCAAAAAACCCAAAATATATAGTACAAGCATCGCACTGTAAGCATAGCAAGCAGCGCAGAGCAGGTTCCATGCAAGCAAAGCATGGGGCAAGGTCGAACTGGGAGTCGAACCCAGGCTACAAGAACTGGTGTTTAATCAGAATCTTGTGTACTGACCGTTATACGATTCAACCTATATCTGCAGGAACACGGGCTTTCAATATAGTCCGAGCAGCAGATCTGATAGAGTGGACCGGAGACTTCTGCGTCTGACCGACGTTTGTCCGCGCTCATCACCGCTGATCCTGCAACGCCGCCACTTGTCTTCTTGAGCGCCGATCGTATCCATCTACGCCTACGCCTGCCCGTCAACACGCCCTCGTACACGGCCGTGCAGCATGCTTGGCGAGATGACAGCAGTCACAGTTGTTGTGGGTGTTGTGAGGGCGAAATGCTTAGCTGAGCCCCGAGCCAATTGGGCCATGCCGTCATCCAGGTGCTCGGAACAACCGGCCCACGCCTCACTTCCCTGGCTCACCTCTCCGTGCCATCCACCTCTCAGCCTCGGTGGAGGCCGTCCACCCCTTCACCCGCGCTCACCACCACACACCCCCTCGTCGCCACCACCGTCCCACTACACACTGTCCCCCCGCCCACAGCACGTGACCGACGATCGAGCCACATAACGTGAGAAAAACGCAATCCCGAAACGCCCAACCCACGTAGGTGTAAGGTCGACCATGTCGCTCATCCCAATGGAGCAACACAGACTGGCTGGCTGCCGGGGATCACGCTGACCGCAGGTTGCAGGAATGTAATTTGAAATGATCGTGTTCTCTGCGCGTCTATAACTCTATTGGCTGCAGGGGAGGCATTGGGGCACCGGGACAGATGAAGTCTCGGTGGGTACTGATGACCTCGGATCACCCTGTTAAAAGCTCATTGTCTATAGGTTGCACTCGCGTTCTACAGGGTTAATGAAATGATGGGAGTCCATCAGTCAAAGAGCCATAATTGAGTCTTGAGTGAGTACAACCACGGGCCAGCCAGGAGATCTTTTGCATTCTGGCCTGGGCTCGGGCTGTGTAACTGCGCAACGGAGGCCTCTACTCTGTTGGTGAGCTCACCCGCCGGCCACAGACAGGCGTGCGGATACCACACTGGAACAGACTGCTGGGTTATCTAGCAGTCAGCAGGTGCCCGTGCCAGCAGCATCGCAACCCAGTTGGCACTCTCAGTGGTCTGATGACCTGGCAGGGACGCTCCATTAAGCCGGTTAACGGCCTTACCGCCCTATACCTGTTATGCACAGTGCACCGTCTAGTTTCGATGAGGTCTTCGTCCATCCTGTGTAGCTTTTTCTCATCCCCAGAACGGTGGGGCGTGTTGCGGGGCGTGAGTCAACTCGGACGCCACTCGCACACACTGTAGGGAGATGATTTGGGGGATTGGGCCACCCACGCGGATCGAACATTCGCCACACGGAATCAAATTCCCCTCCCACACTCTGTTTCGTTTCTCTCCACCCACCTTAATCCTTCGTCCCCTCCTTCCTCGCCCCCCCCCCCCCCCCCCCCCCCCCCGCCCCTATCCTCAACCTTCCCCTCCAATCCAACTCTCCATCTCACAGCTCGACAACCACTGATCCTCTCCTCCTACGTCTAAAGCGAATGTCGGCATGAGGATTCACGAGCTCCTCGAGGCCGTCATCGACTACGTCGTCGTTGAGGGCGTGCTAGGTGAGTCCCCGTTGACGCGTCGCAAAAGTCTGCCGGCCAACTTGGGCAGCGGGGTGGTTCGAACCCCGTATGACAGGCCGGGGTGGAGGCGGGCCAGCATTTGTTGACGCGCCTGCTCTTCCCCCGAGTGGATGGGTGGATGGGTGCGAGAAGAGGAGAGGAGAGCGGATGGGCAGACAAGGTCGACGGACACACTGACGCTCAGGCGCGGACCCTCTCGTCGTGCAGCAGCACCTGGCCACCCTCGACCCCAAGGTCGACGACGCGTACTTTGCGCACCTGTGGCCGCACATCGCAAAGCACAAGCTCGTGCAGGTCGTCGTGGCGACGGACGCGCTCTCCGACCCCAACCCCCCCAACCCGACGTCGGATGACGACGAGCTCTTCCACTTTCTGGGCGAGGACGACGGTGGCGCCCCGCCCGTCCAGACTGCCGACCTCCGCGCCCTCTTGGAGCGGTATCCCGACCGCGTGCGCGTCCGCTGCGTCGACGACGAGGTCTACTACCGCCTCACGGGCTCGCGCCAGCGGATCCCCCGCATCACCCCCATGATCTTCACGTACCTCCAGCTCTCGGCGCGCTCGCGCGAGAAGGGCATCTCGGCACTCGAACTCGGCCCCCTCACCCAGACAAACCAGAAGAGCGTGTTCCACTACATCCGCGTGCTCGTCCAGCTGGGGCTGTGCGCCAAGATCCCCGCGTCTTTGCACGGCGCCAACACGTCCATTCTCGTGTTCCGCAAGTTCCTCGACCAGAACCCCAACTACCGGGCGCACATGCGCAAGAGCTCTCAGGAGCCCGAGGTCAAGGACGAGCAGAAGGAGGAGGACGGCGACGAGCCCGAGGAGGACGGCGAGGTCGAGAACCTCGGGTTCAACTTTGCGCCGTTCTCGGAGATGGAGCTTGTCGCGGGACATATACCCCGCGAGCGCCTTGTGCGCGTGCTCGACCACCCGGGGCTCAAGAACCACCTTCTTGGCAACCACCACCTGCTCCAGGTCTTGGGCTGGCCCACACAGGGGTACAAGAATCGCCACCGCCGCCAGTTGCAACGCCACATTGCGCAGATGGTCGACGAGGGTATCGTCGAGTATGTCGACATAGGCAGCGCGCTGCGTGCTTGTCTCCGCCTTACAAAGTACAACCCCGATTATGTGCCGCGCGAGAAGGCCGCCGAGGTCCAGGTGATCGAAGAAGTGCCTATGGACAGTGAGCTCCGCACGCCAAAAGTTGAGCTGACCACAGTCTCCGAGTACACCGAGCCGTTCCGCTTCCACGGAGGCGCCATCGCGACCGCCAGCCTCGAATCACAGGTGATCAACTCGATCCACAGGTCCGGGTCGCAGGGGCGCACTTTGCAGGACCTCTACGTCACCCTCAGCGGGATATTCCGCCGCACACTGGAACACATCATCAACCGCATCGACCTCGTCTTCCTCGCCCCGCATCTCAAGCACAAGGCCATCCGCTGTGTGATAGAGTCGGTCCAGCGCGAGCGCCGTCTGCGCCTGTTCTCGATCGACAACTACGTCCAGCACATGGCGCACCTGGGAATCGTTGTCACGCCACCACCCACCCCCGCAGAAGCAGGACACTGGGCAGACCTCTCCTTCCGCAAGTTCGTCGAGAACGGCACCCAGCTCAACAAGTACATCGCAAGCCTGTCGAGCGGCATAATCCCCGTCGGCTCGGCACTCGTGGGCGGAGCCGGCCGCAAGCGCGGCCCTCGCAAGTCTGCCACCGTGTCCCAGTCGCCTGCACCGGCGCTAGGGAAGCGGAAACCGCGCGCGTCTACACGCTCACGCGCCGCCGCGGACGAGGATGGCCAGGACGAGGGCGACAGCCGTGCCGGCTCGCCCGCACCCACTCCCAAGAAGAGGCAGAAGCGCGAGGCGGTCCCCCGCCAGCCAAAGTACGAGAACGATGTGCAGGAGCGCGGGCGCCCCCGCAAGTACGTCTACGTCGTCAACGAGGACGGCACGCGCAACCGCATCGTCTTGGGCGACCTCAAGTTGACACCCGACCTCCCACCCCTCCTCATCTACGTGAAGGAAGCTGGAGTTCTCTGCCTCCCGCCCAAGGGCTACTCAGGCGTCGGCGAGGCGCCAACGCTCACGGAGGAGATGATCGCGGCCGGCCTCCCGCCCGAGCACTACGGCCCCGCCAAGCGCGGAAAAGGCAAGGTGATGAAGGGCAAGGGCAAGGCGCCCGCCAAGGGGAAGAAGCGCAAGGCCGGAGAGGACGATGGCGAGGCCGAGGCTGCGGATGAGGCAGGGGCCGAGGCCGCGCCCGCGCCCGCGCCCGAGGTGGACGAACGGGGGCCGTCGAAGCGCCCCCGTAGAAAGGCCGCCATGCGCAAGTCGCTCGCCGAGCTCCCACTCGACTTGGAACCCGAGGAGGGGGCCGAGGTGGACGAGTTAGCGGCCGAGGACGTCGACGCTATGGAGGTGGCCGCGGAGCTGGTTCCGGAGCCGGAGGCACCAGCCGAGGTTGGACCTGGCGTCGAGGAAGTCGCGCCCGCCGCCGCTGAGGCCGCAGGCGGTGCGACTATGGCGTCGGAGCCGGAGGCGGGGCCCAGTCAGCCGGCCACTGCCACTGCGCCCGTCGACGCGGTGCCCGTCGATGTCGCGGACGAGCATCCTGCACCATCTGAGGCCACCGTCGACGTTCCAGCCGCTGCCCCACCCTCTCCGCCACCCGCTCCTGTCGCGAAGCCGCCACCCAAGCCCCGCCGCGGTAAGAAGGCGCTCATCGACGCTGCCGACAGAAGCGTTGCCGCCGAGGCCGAGGCTGCCAAGCGGCCAAGACGCTCGACTCGGGCCAGCAGAAGCGCCGCTGCCTTGGCCGCCGACGCGATGTACGTGGATGCGCCGCAGCCGGCGGAGTCCACCGCCGCTGTACCGACCGAGAGTGCGCCTGCCGCCCCGCCTACAGCTGCCGAGGCAGCAGTCCAGGCAACAGAAGCCATGGAGTCCGCTGCAGAGCCGTCGACTCCGCCCGCCGTAGGCGTCGCTGCCATCGAGACTCCTGTGGGCCGTATCGAGGGCACGCCCGACCTCGTTGCCCTCGAGGAGGTCAAGCCCGAGCCGAGGCAGCCAGTGGGCCGTCTCACGCGTGTCGACGTTGCCACCCTCCGCAGGATACAGGAGCTTCTCCAGTGCCTGATCGACACCGGCGGTGTCATGACCGACAACAAGTTGTACCATGAGCACAAGGACTGGGTCAACAAGTGGGCCGGCACCGATCACCCCTTTGCCCCCACTGTTCCCGCCGGTATGGACCGCAAGGTGTTCAAGCGTGTGCTCGCCATCTTGGTCAACGACGGCCGTATCAAGGAGCGCATTACCAACATGCCCACCACGACCGGCAGGTGGGTCAAGCAGACGATCGTGTTCGCCGATGGCACCCCCGAGGTCGCTGTCAGCACGTACATTCACTCTCTGGCCAACACGGTCGGCTCGCAGCCGTCCACACCTCAGCCACTTGCACGGTCCAGAGTTGCCCTGCAATACTCGATGTACAAGAAGCCGACGCGCGCGAGCATCGCGGCAGACGACGAGAAGCCCGAGTCGCCGAGCAAGGCGCCTCTTACCCAGCGCGAGGCGTTCCTCAACGAACCGGGCATGGGCGCGCACTTGTACGGCTACCTCACCGGCCGCAACCTCCGCACAAAGGCGTTCCACAAGGCGATTCTCAAGGTGCTCTCCTCAGACGCGGCTCTGGTCGACGCGCCGAGCTTGGTCTCCATGACACCGCGCCTCTTCGCCATGCCTCTCGTGTTTGAGGAGCTCCACATCCGCGACTGGCTCCGGATCGTGCGCGTCGAGAAGTGGGACGAGGAGCTGTATCAGTGGACACTGGTGCCCGGGAACCTCGACATTAGACTCAAGGACCTTCCCCAGGACATTGCCGAGCGCGCAAACATGAGCGGTAGATCGTGGCACAACGCCAAGGTCAACAGCGTCCGCACGCTCTTTTCCATGTTGTCCTTCCTCCAGATCCTCACACCGTTGCAACCCTGCGACGAGGCTGTTGCCACAGTTAAGCTCGCCGAGACCAAGGGGGACCACCCGCGCACATACGAGCGCGCACCGGACGCCACCGCCGCACCCTACTTCATCCTCCACGAGGTTGCGCCTGTGTACCATGTCGCGAACGCTTCGCTTCCTCTGCTCGGCTTCATGCCCGCGAAGGACGAGGAGCAGGCCGAGAGACTGTGGGCGATGATCAAGGACGGTGCGCACCACCCCACCCGGCCACAAGTCGCACGTATCGATGTGCCAGCATTCCCATTCGCGCCCGTGGTCACTGGTGTTCTGGACACGACGGTGAACCTGAGCGCCGCGCTGCTGTCCAAGCGTAGATGGAAGGATGAGCTCAAGTTGCTCGACGGCCAGCGTCGGGCCCTCAACGCGACCATTGACAGTCGCGGTGTGCGCACGGTCAAGACAAGGGACGATGTCGCGAAGCTTGCCCACGATCTCGCGATCACGCCCGGCGACGTCGAGACGTACCTCTCCCGCCGCGGTAGACTCATGGCCACGGGCGAAAGGCCGATCAGGCCAGCTCCTGCCGCCGCGTCGGCGGTCTACACACGGTCGGAACGCCACAGCGAGAAGGCCGCCATTCGCGAGGAGCTCGCGAACCGCATTCGCGCCGCTCGCCAGGTTTACGAGCAGCGTGTGAACGCTGCTGCTGCCAAGGTGGGCGTCGAGGTCACCCAGGAGCTACTCGACTACATTGTCCGCAACCGCCCGATGACTCGTCTGGGCGAGATCACCGGCGACCAGGAGCTCGTCACGATTATGGAGTCGTTCGTGCGCGTCAAGAACGGCTTCCAGCTGCCCCCGCGCCGCAACGCCGGTCTCACCCGCGCCAGCACCAACCACATCAAGCCCAGCCGCAGCCGCGGACGGCCGCCTAAGCCCAAGGACTACAAGCCGATGGTCATGCCCAAGGTCGAGAAGGAGAAGGGCCGACGGTACCGCCACGCATGGACCAAGGAGGAGGAGGAGCTCATCCTCGACTGCGAGGCCGTCATCCGAGCCCGCGCCCGCGCTTCTCAGCAGCGCGGCAGGGCAGCAATGCGGGAGATCTTCCCCATGATTGGCGACCAGGTCCTCCGCGCCAAGGTCAAGAAGCTCCTCGAGCCCCCTGGCAAGGCGGCATACTACCAGCGCCTGGAGGATGCGGTCGCCAACATCCTCGACGAGTACCAGGGCACGGACGACCTCCCCGACCCCAACCCCGGCAGCATCACCCACTTTAACCTGCGGCTGTACGTCGACTTTGTGCGCACCAAGATCAACAAGGCCTTGCTTCGTTTACCCGTGTCGTCTGCGCCACCGCCTGGCAGGGGCAAGGCCCCGGAGCTTCCCAGCGATCCCAAGGAGCTCATCAAGCGCTACGAGTGGGAGTACCTGAAGTCGACGAACACGTCGTTCGACCAGATTCTCGACATACCCGGCAGCGAGGAGAGCAAGTTGCACAACATCAGCCTGGCGAGTGTGGTCGAGGAGGAGCCGCGGTCGTGCCAGCCGCTCGACGAGCCCGTCGACCGCACGACGTCGATCATCCGTGCCGCGATCAAGGTGAGTTAACATGGCTGCAACAGTGCTAACTCGCGCAGATGGTCGTGTCCACGCCCAACCCGGTGTACAACATGCAGGCGGCCTCGCAGCTGCTGAGCAACTACTACAAGGACGAGTACGAGCCGCAGATTGCCGCGCTCGTCAACGAGGGCATGCTCAACAAGAACATCAACTCGATGAAAACGCCTGGCCGCATGTACGGCTATGCCAACGCCTGGCTGTACGCGGCCGAGGGCTTCGTCCCGCCCGAGGTGCCCAGCCAGGTCCGCGACATGCAGGCAAAGCTCGCCGCGGAGGGCGAGATGACGTGGCCGCTGGTCGGCCACCCGGGTGACCTCGCCACTTACATGCAGATGGTGTCGAACCATGAGGTGAGCTTTATAAGGCCCGGTGTAGCTGACTCCAGCTCGACATCGACATCAACGCCGATGAGGTTCCCGCGCTTGGCATGGAGCGTCTCGCGTACAACACGCGTTCATTGAGTGAGCTTTGTGGTCTGCGCGGAGTTGACAGCAGCCGACGCTTCGTTCGAGTGGGACATGACCGTGAAGCGTGTCGGCAAGTCCAAGGCGCCCCCGTTCCCCGCTGCCCCGGCCCCCTTAGAGGTCCCTCCTCTCGCGCCGTGGTCGGTCAAGCCCGGCCCAGCCGCGCACGTCCAGCGCGTCATGGACGCGATCGTGGCCGCGGGTGCGGACGGCATCACGGCCGGTGGACTCAAGGTCGAGACTGGCCTCTCGGTGAGCGAGATTGACGGCGCCTTCGCGGCGCTCGCGCTCGAGCCCGCACCCCGCATCTTCTGGGCGGGGTATGACAATGCGCACGTCGTCGCGCGCGAGTTCTGGGGCGGGTGGACTACGAGAATAAAGCCGCGCGACAAGTTCTTGAGCCCCGACCCCTCCCCGCGCGTCGAGTGCGTCGCGCGCCGCTGGGTCGACATCTGGGGCGAGCTCATCGCCATGGAGTGGGACCGCGGGATGAAGGCCGTGCTGGGCCAGCTGATCGTGCGCCCGGGCATGACGGAGCACGACCTGCGCCAGCGCCTCGGTGCCGTCCTGGACCGGATGGAGGTCTCGGACGTGCTCCAGGCCCTCGTTGGCGCGGGGTGGGTCCAGCGCCGCACCGGCCTGCTCTCGAGCCGCCCGGTGCCGCCCGTGCACGCTACCGACGCGTGGGAGGCGCGCGCGATCGTGCTCTCGACGGACGAAAACATGTGGGTGTAGGTGCATCACAAGAGAGGAGCGACGGAGAAGGCACAGGCAGTGGCAGTATATTGCGGCATGATCGCACGGATTGCATAGTGTTTGTAGGATCGATGGAGGGTGTACTTTGTGCATGTGGGGGAGGAGGGTGCCGATCTGCGGCCCGATTGCGCCATCCGCAGTGCGCGACGAGCTCCACACCTGACGACCAAGCACGCCAACTTGCCCGCGACCTCTTCTTGTTACGTCCCATCGCACTTCCATCAGAGACATAAAGCGCGCTGCATTCCCAAAGACGAGCTCGCCGCCATCCTGCACGTCTTGGCTGGGATATCTAATCGAAAGAGTGACAAGCCGTCCTCGGACTCGGAGGTACCCTCGGACCCCTCGGCGTTCAACTCCGCACTTTCTCCGCTCCGCAACCGCCGTCCATCCTGAATCAGCAACGTCGACTCGCCACCCAACATTCTCCACTTTGACATTTACACATCTCCCACTTCTTGGCTTCTTGCATCTCCTCCCGCACACCCGACCCCTTCTCCCGCACCCCTTGTTGCGCTCCTCTCCTGCACTTCTCTCCCGCTCATTCGGATTCCGCACCGCCGCGATAGCACCTCGTGACCGACGCGACTGTAACGCACCCGAGCGCGACATAAGACCCCAACGTCAACAACGCCTCCCTCCACGCTTGGCGCACTCGCTAGTCCCCATCTCCTCGCGCTCTCTCATCTCTCATCGCATCGCCCTTTTACTCGCCCGAATTACCCAACCCTCCTTCCGCCCACTCCCCTCGCCCCACCTACCCACCCCCGCCCACCGCCCACCACGCCGCCCCGCGCCATGACCTGGATCTTCGGCTACGGCTCCATCATCTGGCGCCCCGACTTCCCCTACGCGGAGCGCACCCTCGCCTTTGTGGCAAACCACACCCGGCGCTTCTGGCAGGGCTCCCCCGACCACAGGGGTACCCCCGCCTCTCTCGGGCGGGTGGTCACCCTCGTCCCCGAAGAGGGCGAGGTCTGCTGGGGCTTCGCGTACCGCGTGGCCCCCGCCCACGTCGACGAGGTCATGGCGTACCTCGACCACCGCGAGCGCGGCGGCTACGTGCGCATCTCCGTCCCCTTCCATCGCGCGACGGCCGTGTGCGCCAACCCCCTGCACAAGATGGGGGAAGCGATCGAGAGCATCACGTACATTGCCGCACCGGACAACGAGCACTACCTCGGGCCGGACGCGCTGCCGCGCATGGTGCGCCAGATCGCCGGCGCGGCGGGCGAGAGCGGGCGCAACGCCGACTACGTGATCAACCTCGCTACGCATCTGCGGGAGATGGGGCTCGACGACCCGCACGTGTTCACGCTCGCGCAGGCGGTCAGGGAGGCCGTGGCCGCCGCGTCGCCCGTCGTGCAGGCGCAGGTGCTGGGCGCGATGGAGGAGGCGGCGAAGGCCGAGAGCGCCGTGGCGAGCAACGCCGCCGTGTGCGCGCGCGCATAGTCTCGCGCCCGATCTACCATCGCGTACACACCCACATTGTATACTAGCATGCATCGCATAGGTCTTGCCGCGTGGTGGAAATCGTGGAGAACGTGCCACGTATCACGTTAGTCGGAAGTCACCGTGATCGGCATGACGTCGATCTGCAATGTTCTCGCCACCCAACTCTCCATCCACCATGCCACGACTATCAGGCGAGGACGAGGCGCTCCTGGGCTCAGCAGTGGAGACAGTGACGGATGAGCCAGTAAGCTATACATTCACCCTCCTCCCTCCGCGCTGACAGCAGCCCCCGCACCGCCGCATGACCCCGTCCCCGCCCCCCGAACGCTACGGTGACACCGCCCCCCTCCTCCCGGCGCCCGCCACGCAGCCCACCCCCGCGTGCGACCCCCTCTGCCACGTCGGGTGCATGGACATTGCGTGGCTCGACGCGGGGCTGTGCTGCGAGACCCTGGGGGCCGCGGTCCACTGCGTGGGCGCGCTGGGGCACGCGTGTGCGGACGCGCTGCCCGCGCTGCTGGAGGCGTGTGAGGGGTTCGGGGCGTGTTGTCATGGGTGGTGAGGATGGGATGGAGATGCACACTGTATCCATTAGTTGTTGAGCGCCACAAGGTGTTGGTCGTCCTCGTTGCGGGCAACCCGCTGGTTGGAAGTGGGTGTTGAAGTTCGGTGGGGCTGCGATGCCCCACTCCGTCCAAACCTTAAGATTAGGGTATTAGAACTAATAACAATTGATGCTAATAGGTGGAAGGAGTGGGGCAGGTGAAGGTTGGCACCCGGCCTTTTCAGCTTTTGCATGGCATGGACCGAAAGCCAGGGTGGAGCACTGCCTTGGTGGCCAGGCCTATTCCTGCCCCACTCTGTCATGTTTCTGTTGCATGGTCGGCCAGTCAGCTTCAACTTCCGTCTGGTCTGTCTCGTCCAGCTGAGCGCTGTCTTGCGCTCTGAGGTCTTCCGCTGCCCCACTCTGTCTCTTCCGGGCAGGTGTGGTCGCCCGCAAAAACATGGCAGAGATGCTGCGGATCAGTACAGGCCAGCCGACCGCGTATCTCGGCCCGCCCTCGAGTTAGCGAGATAGTCGACAACCTTGGATACGTCTCTGGCTTGGCACTGTGGTCCAGAGAAGCAGGCAGCTGGGCAGTCGCTGCACCGGTGCGGGGCGGAAGAGATGGACGCTGCATGGCCCAGGCGTGGGAGAGGTTGATCAGCAAAGAGCCAATTGGATTGTGCTTATCAAGTCGTCATTAGGATTCCCACGTGGGGATTAGACCTCCACCTCGACCTCCACCCGTTCGGGGTGCCGAGGAAATGAGATGAGATGATCGCCACTCGCCCGCCAGCTCCGCTACTCTGCCGTTCCGTCAGCCGCCAGTCGTTCCTCTCTCCATCTCCATCGCCGTCGAGCCGAACACAACAGCCGAACTCGTACTCCCCC
>JAMALN010001188.1:0-10193 GCA_023630115.1 Cutaneotrichosporon sp. PK4640 | reverse complement strand
TGCGTCGTCGTGGCGGACAAGCGCGTCGTCGACACGGGGAGCCTGCAGGCCGTGCGCCGCGCATACGGCGAGAAGGGGGCCAAGGGGACGCCGGTGCCCAAGTCGGCGCCCGAGGCCGTCCGCAAGACCAGCGGCATCAGGATCATCTACCTCCCCCCAGGGCACTCGCTCACCCCCGGCTTTACGGACGCGCACGCCCACCCGCTCGAGTACGGCGCGAGCCGGCACCTCCAGCTTCTGGGATCCAAGACGATCGGGGAAGTGGTCGCGCGCACCGAGGCCTACGTCCAGCGCCGGGGGACGCGGGACTGGGTCTTCGGCCAGGCATGGGACCAGGAGCTGTGGCCCGGCGGCGAGTACGCCACGGCCGCGGACCTCGACACGCCGGCGCTCAAGGGCCTGCACGTTGTCCTGTGGCGCACCGACCTGCACGCGGTGTGGGTGTCGCCGCCGGTTCTGGACGCGATCGAGGCGGCGATCGGCCCGATCCCTATGGAGGACATTGAGGGCGGCCAGGTTATTCGCGACGCCGAGGGCCGCCCGACCGGAATCTTCCTCGACAACGCCATCCGCGAGTACGTGGGCCGCGTGATGCCGCCCATGACGGACGCGCTGCGCGAGGAGAACCTGAACGTCGCGATGCGCGACGCTCTGTCCTTCGGCCTGACCGGGATCCACGACGCCGGGCTCGTCCCCGAGGACCTGGCGTTCTTCCGCCGCATGGCGGAGGAGGGCAAGCTCCGCCTCCGGTTCTACACCATGCTGCTCTGCCCCGAGCCGCGCGACGTGTACTGCGGCGACGCGGTGGAGCGCGTCACGGGCCTCCAGGACGGGCGGTGGACGCTCCAGTCCGTCAAGCTGTTTGGGGACGGCGCGCTGGGCTCGCGCGGCGCCGCGCTGCTCGAGGACTACTCTGACGCGCCGGGGTGGAAGGGGTTCCTCCTGACGCAGGACCACGTCTGGGCGCCGCTCATCAAGCAGTACTACGACGAGGTGAGGCTACTGTCCTGCACTTGCTGACCCCAGGGCTGGCAGGTCAACGTCCACTGTATCGGGGACAAGGCGAACCACGTCGTGCTCGACGCGATCGAGGCAGCTATCGGGGAGGACAAGGAGGCGGGGCGCGCGCGCCGCCTGCGCATCGAGCACGCCCAGATCTTCACGCAGGGAGACATTAAGCGCGCCGCCGACCTCGGCGTGATCGGGAGCTACCAGCCGACGCACGCGACCAGCGATGTGAGTGGCGGTGCGGCTCCCGCCTGTCGGGCCGTTTTGGTTCGCTCACTGACGCCAGATGTGGTACGCCGAGGCCCGCCTCGGCCCCGAGCGCATCAAGGGCGCCTACGCCTGGCGCAGCTACCTGGACGCGGGGGGGCGCATCGCCCTCGGCTCCGACTTCCCCGTCGAGTCCCCCGACCCGCTCAAGGGCTTCTACGCGGCGGTCTCGCGGCGCGCCGAGGACGGCTCGAGCCCGCACGGCCCGGGAGGGTGGTACGCGAACGAGAAGCTCACGCGCGTCGAGGGGCTGCGCGGGTTCACGGCCGACGCGGCGTACGCGGCCTTCAGCAACGACACGGGGTCGCTGACCAGGGGGATGCGGTTCGACGCCGTGCTCTGGGACGACGACCTGATGGAGGTCGACGAGGACGAGATGCTGCAGACCAGGGTGCGGGCGACGGTGATTGACGGGCGGATCGTGTATGGCGAGTGGGCGGTGTAGATGCGAGTACGCGGTTAGATGCATGTCGTGCGGGCGGCCGCGTTGCAGGTGTCTTGAGTTGGCACTGGGATGAGAAGGCCGGCAGCGCCGTGGACCGTTGAAGATGAGCCCTCGGAAACTGTCCTGCCATTGTTCACTCGCCCGTGGCCCTCGTGTTTGGTCAGAGGTCGACCGGACCTCAGCTCAGCGCGTCGAGCGGCCGGCAGCACGGCCAGCCCGACCAACATCCCAGCACAGCACAGTGCCCAAACCTGCCCGTTTCCAGCGAAAACCAGAGCCTCCCCCCGCACGTCAGCGCGCCGCCACACCCATTCTTCAACCAACGTTCGACACTAGTGGTGAAACGGTATCATGCGCGCTTGCCATGCGTGCGGCGGGGGTTCGACTCCCTCCTAGTGTATGCACGAGCGCAACACGTCCGCGGTCGCTTTTTCTCGCAGCGGGGGTGCGAGGGGGTGCGAGGGGGTGCGAGAGGGTGCGAGGATGGTGCGAGGAGGGTGCGGGAGGGGCGAGGGCGAGGGAGGTGCGAGGGCGATGCCAGGGCAGCGCCGAAGGCAGGTATGCATGCATGCCTGTCACCTTGACCTAACCTTCCGCTATGCGAGCGTCAGAGTGTGCATGTGCATGCAGATCAGAGGGTCGCGATCTGGCAACTAGGTGGGACGAAGGTGCCACTCCGCCCAGACTACCCCAGGGCACCCCAGAAGGTTCCGGGGCCCCCTGCCTGACCTCAGACGAGATGACGAGAGGGTGATGATTCAGCCCGCCCAGCGTCCATTAGACCGCCTGCCCAGCTCCATTAGGGGGCCTGCCTAATCAACCTTAATCGTGCTTTAACCGAGGCGCCCACCGAGCTTGCGCTTGCTCAGCAGCCCTGCGGGCCTCTGCTCACTGGCTCCCCCCCGCTCGCCGTCATGCGCCCTCACCTCATCGCCATCGGCGTAGACGGTGCGAGCGTCTGCTCCGCGCTGCGCCCCGTCCGCCGTCCGGCGCTGCAAACGAACATAAATACCCAGCCCCCCATCTCTCACCACTAACCAACTCATCAAACTACAACATGACATCCACACTCAAGACCGCCTCCCCCGCCGAGAAGCAGGCGTGGCTCGCCCCCTCGCGCGGCATTGCCGCCTTCCACGCCTCCTTCAAGCACCAGTTCGAGAGCAACTACGCGCTCGCCGACGGCTCCTTCCACAAGCACGGCATGAGCCTCGCCGCCTTCCTGCAGCGCGCGCGCGGCGTCGCGCGCTCGCTCGACGGGCACCACCGCATCGAGGAGGCCCACATCTTCCCGTACCTGCACAAGCACCCGAGCTTCCGCCCGTCCTCGGCGCATGTCCGGTCCCACCGGGTGATCCACGACGGGCTCGAGCGGTACAACGCGTATTTGGACAAGGCGAGCGCCGACCCGAGGTCGTACAACGCCGCCGAGTTCCGCGCGGTCATGGACAGCTTTAGGGCGCCGCTGTACGAGCACCTCGACCAGGAGGTCGCGGATCTCGAGCCCGAGAGCTTGCAGGCCGCGGGCGTGACGCTCGCCGAGGTGCGCATGCTCCCGTTTTAGACTGTCGAGCGAGCTCCTCATACCCAACACCCACCATACCCACAAAAGAGTAGAGCGCCGCTCCTCCTTTCTTCGTCACCCAGCACATCACGCGCTGGCCCCTTGTCTTTATAGAACTTGCTCCCTGTCTTTCTAGCACTTGTAGCACCCCATGGCATCAGCATTAAGTATCCCACCCAGTTGCAGCCTCCCAGTCGCAGCCTCCCAGTCACAGCCTCCCAGTCGCAGCCTCCCAGCACTAACCCCTCCCTCAATGGCGTCGGTATTGTCCACGACGGAGCCCGTCAGATCAATCACACAGTGGTAATGGATACATGCACTACACGCGGAACACGACCGTGCTGCTCGTCTTGACCTCTGCCCCTCCCGATGCAGCGTACCCCGTCCCTGTCGTCAGTTAGGTTCAATCTCCCAACTCACCCTCAGACCCCAGCTGCAGCATCTCCCCGGGCCCGACCTTGGCCTCGCACACGCAGCACCGCCCAGCGGGCTTGACGACCGTCTCGGCGCAGGTCTTGCACACGACGTGCCCGCACACCGCTGGGGGCAGTTTGTCCTTCTTCTCCTTCTTGGCCTTCTTGCGCGGCCCCTCGCCGTCCTCCTTCTCCGCCGCCTTATCCTCCGCACCCGCCGGCTCGCGCGACGTGAGCAGCACCGCGCCGCTCGCATTACTCAGGTCCCGCTGGCACGACGGGCACGTCGGCTGCCCCTCCCTGTCCTTCCCCGGCGGGTACTTGAGCACGACGGGCAGCAGCCCCCTGAGCGTGATGGGGTGCGCCTTCCCCGCCCCGCCGACGTGGCACAGCGTCTGGAGCTTGACGGCCTTGAGCGGCCCCAGGGGCGCGGACGGCGCATTCGCCGGCAGCCAGAACGCGGCGATCTTGGCGCGCCGCGCCTCCCCCGCCTCGGCCTCGATGGCGGCGCCCGCGCGCTCCTCGGCGTCCCGCGCCGCCGCCTCGATGGCGTCCTCGTCCAGCCGGAACTTGCCGCCCACCACCGCCGGCCCGCTGCCCACTGCGACCGTCCCCCGCCCGCCCGCGAGGCCCATCCCGCGCTCAAAGTCCGCGACGACGCGCGCGCGCGCCGCGTCCCGCGCATCCTGGCGCCGGCGGGCGTCGTCGTCCTCCCACGCGCGCAGCTGCGCCTTCTGCGCCTCGATGCCCGCCTTCTGCGCGAGCAGGTCGGAGATCGCGCACTCCCGACAGAAGATGTGGGCTTCGCCGCACGCCACCGGGTCCGACGCGCGCGAGAGGCACAGGTTGCACGCGTCGAGGGGCTTGAAGGACTCCTGGCCTAGACGGCGGGCCGCGGTCGACTGCTTGAGCTTGAGGCGCTCGTAGTACGAGAGGTTGGCCTGGGTCGTCGTGTTCTTCGCGTCTGGGGTTAGCGCGGACGCGGGGGGACGTACGTGACCGGCCCATGGTGGATGGTTTGGAGGGAGGAGAGTAATGTTGGTGGTGGACACAAAGTGGAGGCTCCCAAATTGCACGCGAGACTAGCGCGAGACTAGGATCAATAATCCGGTAGAGAGAAAATTAGGCCCCGAGTTCGAATCCCACTGCATCCAGCCGTCCAGCTCCCTACATGATATGCTTAATACCAAGACCAAGAGCTACACTGGAGCGAGCAGAACAGGACTCTTGATCTAAGATCTGGCCAAGCCAGCCATGCCAGCCAGCCAAGTACGCGTCGCTGACACGTGAATAGCTTGAACAGGCGGGTAAATATACACTGGTGGTCAAGGCTCGCGCCCGTCCACGCCATTCCCGCCCCGGATTCCGGGCCGGAGGGCGGACCGTCGCCCGCTCCACCTTGGCACGTTGGCACGCGTTCCCCGGCAGCCCCGGCATCGGGCCACACACTGGTGGCGTTTTCGGCCTGGGGCGCTGGGAGTGACGAGGGGTGAGAGTATGTGCGCTTGCGAGAGTGCGAGGTTGTGTGATGATGTGAGCGTGCGGAGCTGGGATAGAGCTCTGGAGATCTGGAGATCTGTTCGCACTCGCACCGCGTGACTCCCATGGCGCGGCAGTCACTGATCGCCGCGGCCATAGCGTGCGCGCGTGCAACAGGAACCACCTTGGGGAGTGGCGAGGCTCAGTGAGGGGGGGAGCTGAACCTCGCCACTATCTCCATGACGGAGGATACTCGGGCGATACGCAGCGGATACGCAGCGGAAACGCAGCCGCCGGCAGAGGCACGCTCCTCATCGCGCGCGGGGAACAGTGCGGGGTCTGGACCGGGTTTACGCCCAGCGCCCCAGCGCCCCATGCCGATGCGGAGTGGCAAGAGGACGATCGGGGCTCGGGGTCCGCTCATCTGATCGGTCTTTTGTCTCGTTCCAGCTGCAGACACTCACACAGTCAAGTCATCGCTGCCTCCCTTGACCGATGCGGGCGACGTGGGCACGCCCAAGGCCGAAAGCCATGCCGAGCAATCACACTGACACACTGAGAGTTTTTTATGAGGCGGAATACGGAGGGGGCGTGAGTGTGGGTGAGTGTGCGTGAATGATGATGACCGGGGTGGACGTCACTGGGGGCGGGGGCTGGGGCTAGAGCCTGGGGCCTGGGGAAGATTACGGGAGCTTGGGTTGCCGCGGGTTTCGGTCCGACTGCCCGGCAGAGGGCGCGCCAATTGCGCAAGAGGCGCGACTTGGGCGCGACAGGGGCGGAGTTGAATGATCCGATTTGAACGTCATTAGCTTTGGTTACCCTGGATATGTATAGTATTCTCACAGTCGCAGAGTCACAGACGTGCGTGGTGTGGGTGCGTGTGGGTGTGTGTGGGTGTGTGTGGGTGTGTGTGGGTGTGTGTGGGTGTGTGTGGCATGTGTGGACCGACCAACTTGACCGAAGGATCGAGCACGTTGGCTGGTTGCAAAGTCAAATCGGCTCTTTCCATCCCCCCCACAGCCACCCTGCACCCTGTCTGCTACGGCCCAAGATCCAAGGCCGTCACCCCCTCCCACACTCAACCCTCACCCTCCCCCCCCCAGCCAGCCTCAATAGGGGGCCCTTCATCATCGTCCTTGTCCTCTTCCTCATCCTCTCTCTTCCTCTCTCTTCCTCTCACTCCTCCCTCTTCTCCTCCTTTCCTCACCTGTCATCAAAATCATCAAGTACGCTCACTACCCTCCAATCCTCTACTCACACCAGACATGCAGGGTGTCCAGTTCACCGAGACTGACCAGCTCGCGGTCAAGTGAGTACCTTCCCCCCCGCTGGGGCCGACCCCGCCCCACTCGAGCTTCAGCTTACGCCCAGCACCATCCGTACCCTCGCCGCGGATGTCGTCGCCAAGGTGCGTCCTTGACCGCTGACACAGTAGCGTTCGTAAACTTACAACAGGCCAACTCCGGCCACCCCGGTGCCCCCATGGTGAGCAGCTCCCACAACGCTTCCGCCCAAGCCACAAGCTAACGTTCCCAGGGCATGGCCCCCGTCGCCCACGTCCTCTTCAGCAAGTTCCTCAACTTCAACGCCAAGAACTCGAAGTGGGCCAACCGCGACCGCTTCATTCTCTCGAACGGCCACGCGTGAGTCCGAGCGTCACTGTTTTTTTCTGAGAGGATTCCATACCTCCACCGGAGACGAGTCACTGACTCTTTTCCAGCTGTGCGCTCCAGTACATCATCCTCCACCTCGCCGGCTACAAGGTCTCGATGGACGACCTGAAGAACTTCCGCCAGGTTGACTCGGTCACCCCCGGCCACCCCGAGAACGACCACACCGACGGCATCGAGGTTACCACCGGCCCCCTCGGCCAGGGTGAGTTGTGCGGGGGAGAATGGGGCGAGCGGCTCGAGTCGGCGATCAGTGACTGACGCGTCCAGGTATCTCCAACGCCGTTGGTCTCGCCATTGCCCAGGCTCACATGGGCGCCACCTTCAACAAGGACGGCTTCCCCCTCTTCACCAACAAGACCTACGCCTTCCTCGGTGACGGCTGTCTCCAGGAGGGTGTCTCGTCCGAGGCCTCGTCGCTTGCCGGCCACCTCCAGCTCGGCAACCTGATCGCCATCTACGACGACAACAAGATCACCATTGACGGCAACACCGATGTCTCGTTCACCGAGGACGTCGAGGCCCGCTACCGCGCTTACGGCTGGGAGGTTCTCCACGTTTCTGGCGGTGACTCGGACCTCACTGCCATCGCCGGCGCCATCGCCCAGGCCCGCGACAACAACTCGAAGCCTACCCTCATTGTCCTCCGCACCACCATCGGCTACGGCTCGCTCAAGGCAGGCGGCCACGACGTCCACGGCGCTCCCCTCAAGGCCGACGACATCAAGCAGCTCAAGACCAAGTTCGGCTTTGACCCCGAGAAGACCTTTGTCGTTCCCCAGGAGGTCTACGACCTCTACCACAAGGCCAGCGCTGCCGGTGCCGAGAAGGAGGCCGAGTGGAAGAAGTCGCTCGAGCAGTACGCCGGCAAGTACGCCAAGGAGGCCTCGGAGATTGAGCGCCGCTTCGCCGGCCGCCTCCCCGAGGGCTGGGAGAAGGCTCTCCCCACCTTCAAGCCCGGAGACGCCGCTGTCGCTTCGCGCAAGCTCTCGGAGAACGTCCTCAACGCCATTGCCCCCGTCATCCCCGAGCTCGTTGGTGGCTCGGCTGACCTTACTGGCTCCAACCTTACCCGCTGGAAGGACGCCGTCGACTTCCAGCCCCCCTCGACTGGCCTCGGCGACTACTCGGGCCGCTACTTCCGCTTCGGTGTCCGTGAGCACGGCATGACCGCCGTCTGCAACGGTATCGCCGCGTACGGTGGTCTCATCCCCTTCGGCGCCACCTTCCTCAACTTCGTCTCGTACGCCGCCGGTGCCGTCCGTCTCTCGGCTCTCTCGAACCTCCGTGTCCTCAACATTGCCACCCACGACTCGATCGGTCTCGGTGAGGACGGCCCCACCCACCAGCCGGTGGAGACTGCCGCCTGGCTCCGCGCTACCCCGAACATGATGTTCTGGCGCCCCGCCGACGGCAACGAGACCTCGGCCGCCTACGCCGTCGCCCTCACCTCGAACAAGACCCCCTCGACTCTTGCGCTCTCGCGCCAGAACCTCCCCCAGCTCGAGGGCTCGTCCATCGAGAAGGCCTCGAAGGGTGGCTACGTTCTCCAGGAGGAGAAGGACGCCGACATCACCCTCATCTCGACCGGCTCCGAGGTTCCCATTGTTGTCGACGCCGCCAAGCAGCTCCGCGAGCAGGGCCTCAAGGTCCGCATCTCGTCGCTCCCCTGCTTCGAGGTCTTCAACCAGCAGTCCAAGGAGTACCGCCTCTCGGTTCTCCCCCACGGCGCCCCCATCATGTCGGTCGAGGCCTACTCGACCTTCGGCTGGAACGAGTACGCCCACGAGTCCTTCGGCCTCAAGTCGTGGGGTGCCTCGGGCCCTTACCTCAAGGTCTACGAGAAGTTCGAGCTCACCCCCAACGGCATCGCCTCGCGCGCCGCCAAGGTTGTCGACTTCTACAAGAAGCGTGGCGACAAGGTCTACTCGCCCGTCGACAAGGCGATCGACTTTGACACCGCCATCACCACCGCCCACTAATTGCCGAGCGGTGTCGATTTTCGTTTGATGTCGGAGATAGTGTAGGAATCATAGAGTGATGCAGAATAGCAGCGGACGTGCAGTACGCAGTGAGCGGTTTGTCAGCATGCTTGGAATAAGTCGAGTCCGTGAGCGCAGCTAGCAGAGGCTACAGATAGTCAGCATGGACGACCTCCACCCAGCTCGGCCCCTGCAAATACTCCCGCGTCCACAACAACCACCGCACTCGAACTTTGGAGCTCGCACTGGCATCGTCACTCATCTCATCAGCCTCACCGCCAGTTGTCAGCCGAGCTCAGCAGCATGTCGACAAAGCTGCAGCCCTCCCAGGCGCCCGTGTCGGTGAGTGCTGCGTCTTAGCTCCCTGCTCCAAACACAAGCTAACAGCAGCCGCTGGTGCGCATCGACGCCCACTACAGAGTGCGTCCGCTAAGGAGTGATGGGCGTTAGCTGATGGCAGAAAGCGCTGGCGTTCCGCTGGCAGGAGCTGGTCATTCGTGCGGGAGTAGTCACCGCCGTGGCGTTCCTCATCGTCCCGGGCGTGTTGTTAGGTGCGTCCAGCTTCGTCCCCTCCTCCCACCCTTCCTCGCATTCGACCTGCCTTGCTCCCTCTCCCCCCCCCTTCGCCGCCTCTCCTCTCTTACCTCAACTACACGCACGAGCTAACAACAGGATGGCGCCCCTCCCTCCTCACCCTCCTCGGCACCACGCTCTTCCTGCCCATCCTCTACGTCCTGAGCACGCACGTCGTCCTCCGCGCCCGGCGCGCGTGGATCGAGGCCCCGCCCGCGCTCCCCGCCGCCTCCTCCTCGCTGGGCGTGTGGTTCGGCACCTTTACGCCGCGCGTGCTGGCCCTGCTCGCCGCGCACGCCTGGGCCGCCCTGGTGCTCGCGCTCGCGTTCACGTTCGTCCAAAACCGCGTCAACCCCGCCTCGGGGCTGGGATGGGGCTCGGCCGCGACCCCCCGATACCCGTGGCACTGGAACGAGCGGATCTGGTTCCTCGTGCTCGGAAATATGCTGTTCCTCTCGGCCCTCGCGCTCAGAGACGTGCTTGTGGGCAATGTTGGGCCCAAGTGGCCCAAGAAGAGGGTGAGTCTGTTCGACACTCCCGCCCTCCCCTCCTCCCACCTGCTCACCCACCCCTTCTCCTCCACCCCACGACCCCTCGCTAACCCCAGGCCCCCTTCCCCGCCGTGATCCAGAGCGCACTCGCCAAGTTATTTGCTGTGGGCCCCAGCTCGTTCCTCGCCGAGGCCGCCAACGCTGCCCAGTTCACTGCCATCTACACCATCCTCTACTTCACCTTCCGCCGCTCCGTCTGGCGCACAGCAGTGACCTACCTCCCCTTCCTGCGCCCCTTTGC
>JAMALN010001187.1:0-10201 GCA_023630115.1 Cutaneotrichosporon sp. PK4640 | reverse complement strand
CGCCCCACCTCGACCGTCTCGGGGTCCTCGCCCATCAGGCCCAGCAGCACCGCGTGCGGCGTCATGTGCCCCATGCCCGTGGCCGCGAGCGAGCCGTGCAGGCTGACTTTGAGCGAGTGGATGTGGTCGAACATGGGCCGGGGGAGGGAGTGGGTGAAGATCTTGGCCGCGCGCTGCGGGCCCACCGTGTGCGAGCTGGACGGGCCGATGCCCACCGAGAACAGGTCGAAGGTCGAGATGACCGCGTGTTCGGGGAGGTCTTTGCGCGCTCCCGGCTGCTGGGAGGGCGGGAGCTGCGAGGTGGGAATGTTGGCTGGGGAGAGGGCGTCGGAGATGGCGGGGAGGGAGAGATGGCGCCTTGGGGCGGCGGGGGCGGGAGGGAGGAGGGGGGCGCGGAGGGCGGGGCGACGCAGCGCGCGCACCATCTGGCGTCAGCAGCGCCGCGGGATCGACGCACCCGCGAGCTTGTACCCAGTCGTGAACGCAGCATCGTCAGTGAGCAACGTGAAACGTCGAGTGGGCGCGTCGTTAAGTACCGGTCGGCGGGCTGCCGCAGCGTGGGCATGGGCTGATGGCCAACGGTTGTTGTTGGAAAACACGGTACGATTGTTGGACAACGTGGGAGCCCCATATCCAACATGGCGGTTATCGCCAGGCACGGCAGGCGGGACATGAGCCGCGGCCTGGGTGGGGCTGGCGGTGGGCACCAAGGGACAGTGGGCGTTTAGTCACGTCAGCCTCCACCTTCCATTCCGCGCAGGATCCGGGCGAGGGTGGCGAACTAGGTCAGGGGTGGGCGCCGAGACGGAAAGTCGCCGTGATTACATTCGTGGCGGCTTATCAGTGGGCAGGCAATGCCATGCATGTCTAGCTGCGAGCAGTGTCCAAGAGAGGGTGATGATGCCACATGGATGTCGGGCAGAGTCCGATGGCGATGATGAGATGGATGAGATGGCGATGCGATTATGGACAGGAAAGCGAAATGACAACATGCGCAGCCGCGCAATACACAGGTCCTCCGACTAGACGCGCGCCAGCATCCACGCCGCCGTGAGCGCGAGCAGCCCCACGCCGAGCTGCACCTCGGCGCGGGAGCCGGAGCTGTATAGCCCCGCGGGGAAGTACCCGTTGCCGGTGGCCTGCACGCCGGCTATGTCGATTATCTCGGTGCCTACCGCGCGGGTGGTGGCGTACGTCTGCGTCGCCTGCGGCTGGGGCGTCGACTCGTACAGCGCGTCGGGGGAGAGGAAGACGACGGCGATCGCGGGCGCCGGGACGGGGATGACGCACTCGCCGTTCGCGCACGCATACTCGTGCGTCTCGGCGCTGCCGTACATCCGCCCGTCCGACGCGAAGCTGTACCCGAGCGTCTGGCCGGCCCAGGTGATGTTGTACTGTTCCGCGACGGTCGGCGCGAGGAGGTAGCGCACGTAGACGGTGTCGACGCCGAGGGGCGCGCGCTTGGCGGGCGGTGTTTGGGCGGTGGGCGGGTCCGCTGCGGTGGCGGGGTCAGAGGCCGCGGGGACGGCAGGGTCGCTGGCCGCAGCAGCGGCGGGGTCGGCGGCTGCGGTGGCGGCTGGGTCGGCGGCTGGGACGGAGGCTGCGGCGGGGTCGGTCACGGCGTTGGGGTCCGTCTGTTCAAGCGTCGTGTCGTCCGGTGTGCTCGGCGACGCGCCCATGTTGGGAGCGGAGGCGGCGCCGGGGACGACGATGGGGCCAGAGCGCACGAGGTCGGTGAGCGAGATGACCGCGTTGTAGGTCGACGCGCCGCTCTGGTCCGAGACGTAGTTGAAGAGCACGACGCGGGAGGGCGCGCCGTTCTCGTACACAGCATACGCGGGGTGGAACATGTCCCCCGCGTCGGGGAGGAGGTCGACAATCTGGGCGGTGCCGGAGCGGCCAAAGGCCTCGGCGACGACGAGCGTCGAGTAGTAGACGGACCCCGTGGTCCACTGCTTGCCTATGCCGGCATCAAAGCCGGGTGGAGTGAAGGGCTGGCGTTAGCGTGACCCCTGATCGCCGCCGCAGCTCCGCAGCTGCCCGTCCATTGGCCTGCCCCACCCTCTAGCCCCCGCGCTCAGACTCACATTGTAGTAGACGTTCTGGCCACCGACGTGCATGAGCGCCGCGGAGAAGTTGCCATACGCCAGCTGGAAGGCCCAGTCGGCGAGCCACATGGCGGCGCCGAACGAGTCGCTGAGGCCCGGGAAGCCACCGCACGAGGCCGTGTTGAACTCGAGCATGAGCATCTCCTTGCCTCTAGCCTGCGCAACGCTCGAGCCGTAGAGGTATTCGGCGGTAAGGGCCTGCACACCCGTGTGGTTGAGGTAGTGGGGGAAGATGGTCTGCGGATCTATGATGTTGCCATTTATCTTGCAGTTGTTGGCTGGATAGCGCTGTACCGTCACGGCGGCGAGGTAGTCGATGTTCTCGTTGAGCCACGTCGTGCTGAGGACCGTCTCGAGCCCGAAGCCGTCGACGTTGCAGCAGACGCTGGGGCCCATGAGCGTCGCCTGGTTCGTAACGTCGGCATTGCTCATGATCATGTTGCGGGCCGTGTTGAACTCGTTGATGTAGTCGGTCATGCCCCAGGGGTAGAGGCGCTTGCCGTGTCGAACATACCTGGTGTCAGCTGGTCGGGTTGGGGACGTACAAGTCCGGCTCGTTGCCAAGGGCGAGGCCGCGTAGGTGGGGCCCGAGGATCTTCTGGGCGTATCCCGCAGCGATGGGCATGTTCTCCGAGATACTGGCAGCGTTGGACTGGTTGAACGCGAGGCCAAAGTACCACTGCGCGTCGATGAGCCCCGAGACGTTGGCCATGGTGTACAGCAGCTCGAGCGAGTACGAGACGATCGGGGTGTTGGTGGGCGTGAGTTCCTCCTTGATCTTCTGCAAGCTGCCGCCGTCGGGGAGGCCGTCAACAAAGATTGTGCTCTTCTCCTGCGTGTTGCCGCCGATGCGGATGATGGGGCCGACGCCTGCGCGGTTGCGGATGTTGGCCATGTAGTTGAGAAAGACGGGCTTGAGGCGCTGCGGGGTGAGACCCAGCAGCGACGTGGCTATACTGAGCTCGATGGAGAACCCGAGGAAGTTGCCCTTCTGCGGGATGGAGAGCGGGTAGCCCTGCGTGTTTGGGGAGATGGGGATGCCGACTGTGACCTGGGTCGTGGGGGGCGTGGGCGGGGCCGGCGGCGAGAGTCTCGTCGGGTTGTATGCGTCGGCACCGGTGTACATGGGCGCCTGGGCCTCGAGGGTGACGGATACGGTGGGGACCTGCGTGGTCGTGTCTTCGCCGTTGTAGAGGGTGAGCGCGAGCGCGAGCTGCGCCAGCAGAGGCGCGAGGAGGACCTGTATCAACATCTCTGGGTGAAGGGGTGCGAGTGAAAGTGAAGGGAAAGGAGAGTGGTATCGAGAGAGTGAGATGGGGAGATGGTCGTAGATAAATCTGGCGGCGGGGAGAGAGGGGCGGAGGCGGGAGAGAGAAGGAGGGAGACCCGAAGCCGAGGCGGAGGCGGTGTGCGGGTCAGGAGGGAAGGGGCGATCGAGGCGAGCTGCGGATCGGCGAGAATCAAAAGAGTGATGGGCAGTAGGGGCGAAGTAACAGTGGGTAGTAAAAGTCAAGAGTCTAGAGTCAAGAGTGAGAAGGATCCAAGGAGAATATGGTTAGTTTGAAGAGCAACGCGTCGTGGTGAGCGGCGCCGCTGACAATCGCCCCGTCAGCTGGGTAAGTGGGTAGGTGGGGGTGGCGTGTGCGCAGTGAGGGCCGTGGACATGAGAGAGAGATGGTACGAAAGGAGACGCGAGAGGCTTACCAAAGGGACAGAGAGGTGTAGAGTGGTGGGTGGTGGGTCAGAGCGCGATGGGCGTGTCGAGGCAATGGCTGTTTCAGGTTGATCCCCCTCAACTGTGCACGGTTCGCTAGACGCGTGGACAGGCCGTGGTACAGTGACATTCCGTCCACGCCACCGCAGTGGCCACCTAGAACCGTTCCTTTGGATCCTTGGATCCTTGGACTGCGTATGCGTATGTATGCGTAGTTGGGGCCGGCTGCGCATGGTTGCCTTGTTGGACAGATGTGTGTGCGTCAATGCGCAGATGCGCGCCCAACGCGTCAAAGCGGATGTGCGCGGTGCGATGCGGATGCGCGGATGGGCGGGTGGCGGGGGAATGAGGAGCTTGGCAGAGCACGGCGCATCAAGCTGTGCAGCTCTGCATTGGGCTTGCAGTGTTTGGAGATTGCAGCGCACTGGCGCACTGGCGCACTGATCGCGTGAGTGGGCGCAGAGGAAGCATGTATGTATATTTTGGTCACAACGAGCAAGGATGCAAAGACAAAAGCGAGATCTGTGCCCGACCTCCTGATATCCGGGGTAAGGGCTGGGAGTGGGGCAGTGGAGTCCCCGCACTAAAGGGGGACCAGTATAAGGCGAGCACGTGCTTGCGTGCTCAGTGTGGTTGTGAATTTGCTCCCGCGCCTTCTTCGAGTCGCTCGGGTTGACTTTTCGGGTGGCTTTGCCGGTCCACTCTGGCGGGCCAGGAGCGGGCCAGGAGCGGGCCAGGAGCGACCAGGCCAGTCAAAGTCGGCCGGACTCGATCTTGATTCAACACCACTCACCATGCTCACCCTCCGGTCCGCCCAGCGGCCTCTTGGCCTCGCGCGCGCGTTCGCGACGTCTGCCGCTCGTGCTGCCGACAAGCCCCCTGCTCCCCCCAAGCCCATTGACGACTCGACCAGCGCGCTTGACTGTGAGTGTTGAGAGGGATTGGGTGGGGGCAGACGGCGAGATAGGCTGAGGGAGTGGGGGAGGCTGCTCCGGGAGGCAGGGGGAGAACTTGACCCGCCTGCGACGGCGCTGGCGTGAAGCTCCACGCGAGGCCGAGAGTGGGCAGCGAGGAGACGAGCCTGAGTTGCCGAGCCGAGACGGGGTTCTACTCGCATGCTGGCACCCCTGCAGTCCTTCATAGACCACTGCTAACCCGCAGACAAGATGCACCGCCCCGCGCGCCGCCTCGCGCACCTCGCGACCATGAGCCACCCGCGTGCCGCGTCTGCCGAGGAGGCCGTCACCAACATCCTGTACAACACCCCGCCCCCGAGCACCGAGCCGTTCAAGCGCCACCTCCTCAACTGTCTCGTGCAGAACGAGCCCGGTGTCCTCTCGCGCGTGTCCGGTATCCTTGCCGGCCGTGGCTTCAACATTGGTGAGTACCAAATGCGGGGAGGCACGGGGAAGCGCGGGGCCGGGGGCGAATTTCTGGAGGTCCAGAGCGGTCGAGAGCGCCGATCGAGCTTGGGCGCACGTCTAGTTGGGCTCCGTGGTGGTCACTGGTATCGCGACTTGCCCCGGGTAGTGAGATCGGCGGTGGCTATTCGCCTCGCTTTACTTGCGCAGGCGTGAGCCGCACCTCGGCCACAATCTTTGCTCCCTTCCACTTTCCGACCCGCGTCCGCTCCAGCCTTGGGCTGTCATTGCTAACCCCAGACTCCCTCGTTGTGTGCCAGACCGAGATCCGCGACCTCTCGCGCATGTCCATCGTCCTCAAGGGCCAGGACGCCGTGATCGAGCAGGCCCGCCGCCAGCTCGAGGACCTCGTCCCCGTCTGGGCCGTCCTCGACTACACCAACACGTCGGTGATCGAGCGCGAGCTCCTCCTCTGCAAGGTGTCGATCCTCGGCCCCGAGTTCGCCGACGCCCAGCTCAACCCCACGCGCGACGACGATCTCCTGCACCGCGAGGAGGCGCTCGTCCGCACCTTCGAGAACGCGGGCGACAACCACGGCCTCCCCTCGGCCATCGCCGGCGAGGAGCTGTACCCCTCGCGCCGCCGCGACATCAGCCCGTCCGAGGCGCTGATCGCCAAGAACCTGCACCTCGGCGCGATCAAGACGCTCGCGGAGCAGTTTGGCGGGCGCGTCGTCGACGTCGCGGAGGACTCGGCGATCGTCGAGCTCACGGGCAAGAGCAGCCGCGTCGAGTCGTTCCTCGGGCTTGTGCGCCCCTTCGGCATCCTCGAGGCCGCGCGCTCCGGTGTCATGACCCTCCCCCGTACCCCTATTAAGCGGTACACCGAGGACGACCTGCCCGTCCACCCTACCGAGGAGGTCGACCTCTCCCTCCTCCCCCCTGGATAAGCACGGGGTTGTTGTTAAAAGCATCAGGTTAGCATGCATGAACGATTGCGTAGACGGCGGAGGTGGGCGAGATATCGATGCAGGGCTTGTGTTTGGCGCTGGGGAGGTGCACGGCCAAGAACTTCGGTTCGCAAATGTCGATAGGAGATTGACGGGGCTCGGTGCGATGCGAGCGCTTGCAAGGGTATGAGGGCGAGGAGACACAACTTGCCTGGCCGATATCGTACACAGATACATCATGTACTTCAAGCGCCTCTAAACTTCCTCATCGACCTCCATGTCCTCCTGCTCCTCGTACTCGCCGCCATCATCCTCATAGTTTTCTCCCCCCTCCCCTTCCTCCCCTTCGCCCTCGCCCTCTGCCTCTCCCACACCCTCGTCCTCCCCGTCCTTCGACGACCCGAAACCAAAGAAGTCGTCTCCCAGCCCCATCCCGCTCGAATGCAGCGGTCGCCGCCGAGTTGCTGGTCGTCCGCGTCCACGTCCCCGCCCATAGCCCCTTCCACGGCGGCCGCCGCGCGACCCCGGTCCAGTAGCGGGAAGGTTGCGAAGGAGACGCTCCTCCTGCGCCGGCGTGAGCTTCGTCCCCGGCGTCCACGGCTGGCCCTTGCGCACGGCCGCGACGGCCGCGAGGAGCTCGTCGTCGGCATTCGGGGCAACGTCCACTGCTGTCAGCGAGGTCCAAGGGGAGTGACTCACGGCGGATATTCGCTGGTCCCAAGCCGCCGGCGTACGCGATGTCGGCGAGATCGGCCAGGGACGAGACGGCGACGGCGGCACGAACCATGCGCGGCGTGGATGGGTCGGCGCGACGGCCGCGTGGGCGGCCGGGTCCGCCGCGGCGTCGCACAACGGTGGGCGTTGCGTCGATCTCCTCCGCTGCCTCCTCCTCCCCAGCGCCACCTTCCTCGCCCTCCTCCATCTCGACGTCTTCCGTGGCCTTCTCCTTGCCCTTGCCCTTGTCCTTGGTTGGGCTCTGGTTCTTGGATGGGCTCCTCCCCTCGCGCTCCTCGCCATCCTCGGCCATCTCCTCGTCCCCGTTTCCATCGGCCTGCTCGGTTGCCTCGGTTCCGCCGGTGGTGAGCACTACGCTGGGGCCCGGCCTCGCCCCAGGTTCAGCGGTCAGGTCCGCAACGGTCGGCGCGATGGGTCCACGCGTGCGCCCGCTGCGGCGGAGGAGCGGCGTCCCGCCCTTCGGCTTGGCGTTGGACTTGAACTCTTTCGCCTCCTTGGCCTCCTTAGCCTCCTTGGCCCGTTCTTCCTCGGTGATGCGCCGGCGCCGCGTGGGAAACATGCCCCGGTCGAGCGCGCCAGCGATCTTCGGCGTCTGGGCCGCAGGCGCGTCACGCTCAGCGCCGCGCTCGACCAGCGAGATGCCACGGAACTCGATGCGCGAGCGCGTCTTGAGCAGGGGCCGGTAGGACGGGCGCTGCGACTCCTCCTCTGCGTGTCAGCTTCACTCAGGACGCTTTTGCGATCTACAAATTCTGCTGTTACTCACGGCGGACAACATCAAACACCACCTCGTCGCCGATGAGCGGGGAGATGCGGCCCTCGAAGACGTTCTCGCCGATCTTGAGGAACGGGATCGGGGTGTCGAGGCCTATGAGCTGATACGTCGCCTCGGTCTGCAATGTGCGCGTGTCGACTGACGTGCCTAAGTCCATGAGGACGTATTCCTGAGGTCAAAAGATGCCGGGGAAGAGGGAAGGTGGAGGAAGGGTCTCACCTCCTCCTCGTCATCCTCGTACGCGTCCTCGTTGATCTCGTCAAAGCTCTCGATGCAGCGCCACCCGGGCCCCATGAGGGATCTCCCGTGCTCGAGGGTGCGGTGAATCTGCGCGTCGTCTGATAATCCGGCTGTAGCTTGTGGTATCATGCTGATGGATGATGGATGGTGCAGTGGAGGCAAATGCAAACGTTTCTGCCATCTGCCTGTTTGTGTCACCGGGTTGCGAGAGTGGAGGCGGGGAAATTAGCTTCCGCCGCTCGCGTGCTTGCCCGACATGTTAACTCGGTATTCCAACGTCGTCCAACTTCTGACTTCTGCAGCTATCAGATACCATGTCGCAAAAGGGAAAGGAGAAGGAGAAGCCCGTCGCCTCCCTCATCGCCGGTGCGACCGCGGGCGGCTTTGAGGCCTTCGTGACCTACCCCCTCGAGAGTCTCAAGACGCAGCTCCAGTTCGCCGCGGACGGCAAGGTGCGTCTCGGCAAAGTTGGTGACTGCTCACACCAGGTCACGCCCTGGAGCCTTCTCAAGGAGACGGTGCAGAAGCGCGGCATCAAGGGCCTGTACGCCGGCGTCCCCGCCGTGGTGATCGGCAACGCGGCCAAGGCCGGCGTGCGGTTCACGACGTACGACCAGTTCAAGTCGGCGCTCAAGGACGAGGAGGGCCACCTCTCAGCCCCGCGCTCCATGCTCGCCGGTCTCGGCGCGGGCATGATGGAGGCGATCATCGCCGTCACACCCAGCGAGACGATCAAGACCAAGATGATCGAGGACAGCAAGCGCGACGTGCCCCGCTACAACGGGATGGTGGACGGCGTGCGCAAGATTGTCGCCGAGGAGGGGCTGGGCGGGCTGTACCGCGGCGTGGGGCCGGTCATGCTCCGCCAGGGTGCCAACTCTGCCGTGCGCTTCTCGTCGTACTCGACTATCAAGCAGCTAGCGCAGGGCTCGCTCCCGCCCGGGTCGGTGCTGCCGGGGTGGATGACGTTCGGCATCGGGTCCTGTGCGGGCATCATTACAGTGTACACCACCATGCCCTTTGAGTGAGTCTGAGCCGAGTGCACGCAGTGTGTACAAGGTGTGGGAGGAGATGCCGGGAGCTGCGGAGAGGCTGCGAGGATAAGGCTGCTGGAGCTTGCCCCCGAACTCTGCTAACCCCAGCGTCATCAAGACCCGCATGCAGACGATCGAGGCCAAGAAGCAGTACCGCAACGCGCTGCACTGCGCGTACCGCATCGTGACGGAGGAGGGTGTCCTCAAGCTCTGGAAGGGCACGGTCCCCCGCCTCGGACGACTGGTGCTCTCGGGCGGCATCGTCTTCTCGGTCTACGAGAAGGTCTACCCCGTCGCAGCGAGCCTCCTCCCGTAAACATAGACATGCATGTTATTAGACCGCGCGTGGGCACGAAGTGCGAGCGCGCGACGAGGGCGGGACGAGCAGTCTCCAAGAATCGGATGGAGGAGCGGAGCGGAAGCGGGCACCCGACGAATTTGCTCCCGATTGCTACCTCCACAGTCGCACGTCACGGATCACGCGTCAACACCGCTCCCCACCTCTCAACATGGCATCAGCACCCCTTCTCGGTAGCACGATCGAGGCGGACGACGACACGACGCCCACCGCGTCCTCCTTCCCCCGGGGCAACATCGGCGACGCGCCCAACGCGCAGGCGCGCCGCGCCGAGCCCGTCGTCCTCGTCCCCGGCACCGCAGCCCAGGCCGAGGCCGGTATTGTGCGCCCCACCCCCCCAGTGCTGACCGCAGGTGGGCATCCTCAAGGCCAGCTCGCACCCCGCAGCGCTTTTTGCGCTGTACGCGTTCCGCTCGGCCGCGATTGCGGTGTACGTGCTGTGCGGGTTGTGTGAGTTATTCTTGGTGCTCGCTTCCAGCTCGCTTGGCTGACCCCAGTCACGGACAACTATGTGCTCTCCATCACGGTCGTCGTCGTGCTCCTCTCCCTCGACTTCTGGAACACCCGCAACGTCGCGGGGCGCACGCTCGTCGGGCTGCGGTACTGGAACGAGGTGGACGAGGAGGGCGAGAGCGCATGGGTGTTTGAGAGCCGCGACCCCAGCCAGCCCGCCAACCCCATCGACGCCAAGTGAGCCATCGCAACCGTTACAGGTAGTTGACCGCAGGATGTTCTGGATCGCGCTGTACGCGTACCCCCTCGGGTGGATCGCGCTGCTCATCGTCTCCATACTCAAGTTCAACATCTCGTGAGCTAATGCCTCCTCACAGCTGACCCAGCTTCCTCCCCATCGTGCTCCTCGCGCTCGTGTTCAACCTCTCCAACGTCGTGGGGTTCACGTATGCGGACCGCGACGCGCAGAAGCG
>JAMALN010001186.1:0-10201 GCA_023630115.1 Cutaneotrichosporon sp. PK4640 | reverse complement strand
TCTAGGGATATATACCATGTTGTTGCACACAGTTATGAATCACGTTAGTATAGGAGCGGTGGTGGCTAGATGGTGGATGGTCGTGAGCGCGTGCCAAGAGGTGTTGTGACGAGCGATGATGGTGTGGCGTGGGAGTGAGGCTTGAAGATCCTGGAGAGGTGCACGGCAGAGAGGTGTATCGCTGCAGCACACGCAGTGCCGGACGTCTGGCCCCTTGAGGCCGTCAGGACGTGTCAGGGCCGTGCCCGGCGCCAGATTCCTTGTTCTCGATTCTGCGATTCTTTCCCACACTCGCTACGCTAGCTCTGTCTCTCGTCGTCATCGCCAGATGTCTCTAGCCTCTGTATCGGATCGGCCGCATCGCCGCCCATTGTGCGGTACAGTGTATGGCAGCAAGTACGACGTCAGGCCGTGGCACGGAGTGGGGGCGGCACGGCACGCGTTGTGGCGCCCCAATGAAGCGAGACATCAGCATGCCAGCAGGGAATGGGTGAGCGGGGCAGAATGCCGCCGGGATGGGGAGTGGTTGTGATTGGCTGATTATTAGGAAAGCGCGTTGTGGCCCGCTAAATGACGGAAGTGGATTGTATTCAACATGCAAATAACAAGAGCCGCGTCCTTTGACGTGCCCAATATTCAGGGACATGCAAATGGAAATGGCGATCTGCAAGGTCGGGGCATGGGGGAAAGGGACTGCGCGTACTGTCCCTCGTATCCCTCCCCCCCCACAGCTGATACGCTCGCACTCTCTGCCTGTCCTCTGTCCTCCCCCTCCCTCGCTGTCCTCGTCCCTCCCCACTCATCCCTTCTCCGGATCGGCCCCTTGCCCCGACCTCTCCGGCCTCACCTCCTCACCACCGACCTCGTCACCCTTACACTCCCCCCTACACGCCCCCATCACACCTATAACCCTCCCAGCCTCTTCCTCTCTCTCCCTCTCCCTCCTTCATCCCATCTTGCTCCAAGCTGGCAATCATGTCCAAGCCCCAGCTCACAAAGGAGAACCTCAACCGCGTCGCCCCCGAGCGGCGCCTGTCGCAGTGTAAGCCTCCCCCCCACCCCCCACGCCCCCGCTCACCCCAGCGTCGACGCCGCCCGGCTCGCGCACCCCGAGCCTGCACCAGCCCGCCATGTCGCGGCGCAGCTCGATCAGCGCGGCGGGCCCCAACCACGCCATCGACACGACCCAGATCGGCGTACCCACCCCCCGCCGGCCCAAGGCGCACCAGCGCTCGCTCACGGGCTCGTACTTTCCCTCGGCGGGCATGGGCGGCAAGGTCGAGGACGAGAGCCCGATCGGCGACCCCAAGGTCTGGAAGGAGGCGCTCAAGGCCAACGACGTCGACACGCAGGACACGCAGCAGGTCGCCAACACGGTCGTCCGCCACGTGACGACCACGCTCGCCCGCCAGGCCGCCAACCTCGACGAGCTCGCCGCGTACCAGGCCACCGCGCTGTCGGTGCGCGACCAGCTCCTCAAGCGCTGGAACGAGACGACGACGTACCACACCAGAAGCGCGCCCAAGCGCGTCTACTACCTCTCGATCGAGTGGCTCATGGGCCGCTCGCTCGACAACGCCGTCCTCAACCTCGACATGCGCAACACGTACGAGACGGCCACGCAGAAGCTCGGTTTCGTGAGTCACCACCGAGCTCGGCCCCAACCCTCCCTCTAACCTGCAGAACTTTGAGGACCTCCTGAACGAGGAGCGCGACGCCGGCCTCGGCAACGGCGGTCTCGGCCGCCTCGCCGCGTGCTACATCGACTCGATGGCGACCCTCAACCTCCCCGGCTGGGGCTACGGCCTGCGCTACTCGTACGGCATCTTCAAGCAGCTCATCTCCAACACGGGCGAGCAGCTCGAGGCGCCTGACCCGTGGCTCGACCGCGAGAACGTACGTGCCCCCATGACGCACGCACACGCTTACCCCAGCCCTGGGAGATTGCCCGTATCGATGTCGCCTACCCCATCCGCTTCTACGGCCGCGTCGAGGCCGTGCCCAACACGGACAGAGCCGTGTGGTCGGGCGGCATGGAGTGCCTCGCCGTCGCGTATGATGTCCCCGTCCCCGGCTTCGGCACCAAGAACACGGCCAACCTCCGTCTCTGGGGCTCGCGCCCCATCCAGGGCTTTGACCTCAACTCGTTCAACGCGGGCAACTACGAGGCGTCGGTCCAGAGCTCGTCCGAGGCGGAGAACATCGTGAGTTGGCGGCCAGCTGCAGCAACTGACACCAGACCCGTGTCCTCTACCCCAACGACAACATGTACTCGGGCAAGGAGCTGCGTCTCAAGCAGCAGTACCTCTGGTGCTCGGCGTCGCTCCAGGACATTCTCCGTCGCTACCAGAAGCTCGACCTGCCGTGGGAGCAGCTTCCAGACTACGTCGTCATCCAGAGTGAGTAACCCCCTCGAGTGAGAGTCGGCGTCGGGTTAAGGGGGTCGCTTGTTGGCACGAGGGAGGGCGGTGGCATGTTCGGCGTGGTCGCTTCGGGAGCAGCTCGTCTGTGTGCTCATGAGCGATTTAGCGACACCTTGTGAACGCTGAGCGGTTTTGCGGCCCGTCGATCGCCTGAGAAGCGTGCCGCGACTCGTTAGGCACCCTTGTGCAGCGCCCGGGAAGCTGCTTTCACGCGCATCGACAATTGCTAACCCCAGTGAACGACACGCACCCGACCATCTCCATTGTCGAGCTCATGCGCATCCTCATCGACGAGGAGGAGGTGCCGTACGATGTCGCCTGGAAGATCACCACGAAGGTCTTCGCCTACACCAACCACACCGTGCTGCCCGAGGCCCTCGAGAAGTGGCCGCTGCCGCTCTTCGAGAACATGCTGCCCCGCCACCTGCAGATCATCTACCGCATCAACCTCGAGTTCCTCAACGAGGTCGCCAAGCGCTTCCCCGGCGACATGGACCGCATCAAGCGCATGTCCATCATCGAGGGTGGGCAACTGATTCTGGCGCGGACGCTGACATGCAGAGGGCCCCACCAAGTTCGTCCGCATGGCCAACCTCGCCATTGTCGGCTCGTTCAAGGTCAACGGTGTCGCCGAGCTCCACTCGCAGCTCCTCCAGTCGACCATCTTCCGTGACTTGTGAGCTAACATATCGCCGTACTAGCTAACCCCAGCGTCGAGTTCAAGGGCCGCGACAACTTCACCAACGTCACGAACGGCATCACGCCCCGCCGCTGGCTGCTCCAGTGCAACCCCAACCTCGCCGAGCTCATCACCCAGACGCTCGGCTCGGACCACTGGCTCGTCAACCTCAAGCAGATCTCGCAGCTCATCCCCATGGCCGAGGACGCTGCGTTCCGCAAGAGATTCCGTGACATCAAGATGGAGAACAAGGCGCGTCTCGCCGAGCTCCTCGAGAACGAGATGGGCATCTTTGTCGACATCAACTCGGTCTTCACCTGCCAGATCAAGCGTCTCCACGAGTACAAGCGCCAGACGCTCAACATCTTTGGTGTCATCTGGCGCTACCTCCAGATCAAGAAGGCGACGCCCGCCGAGCGCAAGAAGATGGTGCACCACACCACTATCTTTGCCGGCAAGGCCGCGCCCGGCTACTACATTGCCAAGCTCGTCATTCGCCTGATAGTCAACGTGGCCAAGGTCGTCAACGAGGACCCCGATGTCGAGGACCTCCTCCGCGTCGTCTTTGTCCCCGACTACAGCGTCTCGATTGCCGAGGTCCTCATCCCTGCCGCCGACGTCTCGGTCCAGATCTCGACCGGCGGTACCGAGGCTTCGGGCACGTCCAACATGAAGCTCGGCCTCAACGGTGCCCTCCTTCTCGGCACGGTCGACGGCGCCAACATCGGTGAGCTGATGGCTCCCTCGTTCCAGCTGACATGCAGAGATCGCCGAGGACGTCGGCGAGGAGAACGCCTTCCTCTTTGGCCACCTCGCGGCCGACGTCGACGCGGTGCGCTACTCGAACGCGTACCAGCCCACGCCGCTCGAGGAGCGCTCGCCCGAGCTCGCCGAGGTGTTCAAGGCGATCCAGGCCGGCACCTTTGGCGACGGGCACGTCTACGACCCCGTCCTCAAGACGGTGTACGACAACGACTACTACCTCGTGTCGAACGACTTTGGCAGCTACCTCGCGGCCGAGAAGCTCGTCGACGAGCTCTGGCAGGACCAGGAGGAGTGGACCAAGAAGTCGATCCGCACCGCGTTTGCCATGGGCGACTTCTCGTCCGACCGCTCGATCCAGGACTACGCCGACTCGATCTGGTCGCTCGAGCCCGACCCGGTCCCCGACAACTAATCTGATCGCGACGCATCTACATAGAATGTTCGTTGCTTGTGTGTCCGTCTCTGTCTGCGCGAAGAAAATGAATTATATGCTTGTTGTGAATGTCGGGGGTGTGGTGGGATGGCGCAGGCGCGGTGCCGTAGTCAGGCTCAGGCGTTGGGCTGCGGGGATGCAGAACTGGCCCCAACGTGAGTGCAGGTTGAGATCAAAGTGTCCTTCGCGGTACCGCGCTGTGTCGACGCTCACTCCCAAGACACCGCTCGCAGCGCAGTTCACCACCACCCAGCCAGCTTGCACACCTTACACCATGCATCTAGAACACACCCGGCACAAAGTCGAGCACCGTCACGTCCTCGACCCACCCCGCAATCCGGTCCTGCCGTCAGCCTCCCCTCTCTCTGGACTCACCTTGAACGCGGCGTGCGCCGGGTCCTTGAAGATATAGTAGTCCGCGTGCTCCTGGGTCTGGCGTCAGCCCCCTCCCTCGCCGCCGTACCTCAAACTCGAGCACAAAGACCACCTGCATCCCCTTCTCGTGCCCCTCGGGCGAGCTCTGCCGCCCGCCGACCGCGGAGCGGATGTACGCGCGCCCGTCGAGCGCGCACTGCTCCTTCAGAGCCAGCATGCCCGCGTTGAGGGCGGGGAGGTGGGCCGCGTCCTTGAGCTTGAACGCGACTGGCATCAGTACTCTCCTTCCCCCCTCCCGCCCCCCACCCCCTCCCGCCGACTTGCCAATGTGGACAACCCCCATGGTTGCGGGGACCGAGGAGAGGCCGTGCAGCAGGTAGCCGAAGAGGACGAGGGCAAGGGCGGCCGCGAGGAGGGCGGCGAGGGGCGGCTGGGCGTTGCGGTAGCGCGTGTCGAGGCGGGTATATGTGTTCATGGGGAGTTGGGGCTCGGAAGGTTGGACTCGGGAGGATATTGAGGACGGGCTCGGTCGATGAGCTCAGCAAGTGGAGGTGTGTGGTCTACTATTTGTTGGATGTCCTATTGCAAGGTAATACTATTCTGGAGTCGATTAGGGCACCCGTCCCCCTTCCTCTCCTCCACCTCCACACTCGTCACCAACTTTCCACTCCCCACACTCCCTCACCCCCCCCCCCCCCCGATGCCATTCAAGCTCCGCCTCCGCCGCCCGCGCACGACGCCCGCCCCCGGGTCCCTCCCGCTGCAGGACTACTTCTCGGGCCTCGGCTTCCTGTCCCTCCTCCTGGGCTCGTGCATCGCCTTCCTCCCCCGCTCCACCGAGTACTTCCTGACGGCCGGGCAGCGCACCTCCGCCGACCGCCCCGAGCACCCGCTGCTGACGCCCATCACCGCGCACCCCGCCGCCAGCGCCGCGTGGTGCGCCGCGGGCGCCGCGCTCACCATGGGCTGGTGGGGCAACAGGATGGCGCGCTGGTGGGGCTCGCCCGAGACGTTTGGCGAGGTGAGTGGTGTCGAGTCGAGTCGAGCGAGCGAGCGAGCGAGGCAAGGCGAGAGCCTAGATCGGGGTGGCAGCGAGACGGAGCGAGATGGCAAGGACGGAGACGCGTCGGCGGCGCGTCGCTCCTCCCATCACGGCATCTCATTCATCTCATCCCAATTGATCGCTAACCCCAGCGCACGCGCGCCGCCGTCCTCGCCACGGCCGGCACCGCCCTCCTCCTCCTGAACGCGCTCACGCTCCTCGGCGCGCCCATCAGCCACATCCTCGAGTCCGCCCTCCTCGCGCTCAACCTCGCCCTCCTCACCGCCTTTCCCGTCGTCTACGTCCTCGGCCTCCCCAGCCTGTACGAGGACGGCATCGTCGCGCGCTGGCGCATGACGCGCCTCGTGTGCGCGGCCGACGCGCACGACGCAAAGGAGCGCGCGCTCGCCTACCCCCTCGCGGGGACGCTGCTCGGCGCGTGGGCCGGCGCCATCCCCCTCGCGCTCGACTGGGACCGGCCGTGGCAGGTGCGTGTTCGGAAGAGGCCCCGCACGGTCCCCCTGTTTCGCTGACGCCAGAGCTGGCCCCTCACCCCGCTGGTTGGGGCGCTCGTGGGCTTCGTCGCGGGCGGATACTGGGCCTTCACGCAGTCCGCGCTCAAGGCGCTCCACCAGGACATTGAGGACGAGAAGGCCGCCGAGGCTGCTGCGGCTGACGCCAAGACGCCGGCCCGCAAGCGCAAGAACAAGACAAAGTAGACCCAGACCCATCAACCACCCACCCTAACCACAACCATAGCACCACACTCACAATGCACATCGATGCATGCAAATGCCAAAAAAGTGTTCAATGCGGGAATGATGGCCTCGGACTGCTAACGAGGAAGGTTCTACTGTATATGCGTGTATGTCATAAAGACAAGTGACAGTGTGTGTCATATTTGGGACTCCAGCTTAGCGGGTCTCGGGGATGAGACGCAGCCAGAGGCTGCCGAGCATCGAGCGCTCGCGAACGACCTCCCATGGGCCCATGACCGCGCGGTTCGGGTCGCCGTGCCCGAACCGCGCCTCCATCGCCTGGCGGCCCTCGGCGGTGCCCTCGGCCTCGAGCGAGATCATGCCCTGCCACTCGGGCGCGGCGCGGTCCCCAGGCTTGACCTCGATACCGCCAACGTGCAGGTAGCGCTTGGCGCTGATGCGGGCACCCGACGTCGTAGTGTGGTCGCGGCGCTCGTACGCGAGACGCACCGAGCTCATGGCCTGCTGTGCCCACGGCGCAAAGTCGAGGTAGATGATCTGCGGAGTCGGCAGGAAGGGGTCGTAGTACGTCGGCGACAGCGCAAACGCGTCGAGGTAGTGCGGCAGGTGACCGGTGCTGCAGTGCACATACTCGAGTGGCACGAGCTTGTGCTGCACAAACGGCACAAAGATGAGGACGTGCTCGGTGTTGGACGGCCTGCTGAGAGCCGTGTTCACCTGGACGTTAGCACAGTCGACGGTAGCTTGACGAAACTCACAACAAGGTCACCCAGGCGCATCCGCTTGCTCGCACCACACTTCTCGAGCTCACGCCACGACGCATCCGCTCCCTCCTTGGACGGCCACCGCGCGACCCGGTCCGAGATGGGGACGAAGACACGCAGAATCGGGGCGCGGCCGGTCATGTACGGGGGCGGGCGCTCGAAGGCGAGCTCGATCCGCATCGACTGCGTCGGCGAGTCCCAGCGGCGCTGCACCGGCGAGTTGGAGCCGTTGCCGTTGACCCCAACGTCAGAGCGCTTCGACGAGCTGCTCGTAAGTGACGAACGGGCGCCACGGCGAGAACCGCCGATGGGCGGCGGGGCAGGGAGCGTGTCCAGCGAGCGGGTGCTGGACATGGCGCCGTTGTGGTGGGCCACGGAGCCCGACTGGACGGACATTATCGAGCCAGGACGGCTGCCGTTGGGCCCGCCGTTGCCAGAGGGGCTAAGCGACGAGTTGTCGCCGTAGCGTCTGAACTCGTAGCGCTTGGCGGTCGGGTAGCTCACGGGCGGGAACGCAGCCTTGCCCTGCGGGACCGGAGTGGCAGGCTTCTCCGACGAGGGCGGCGCCATGAACGCGGCCGACTGGACCGAGGCCATGCTGTTCGACCGCTTGCGTCCAAAGCCGAAAGAGGGAGCTGCCGAAGCGATCGAACCAATCGATCCACGGCGGTGCACCGGCTTGCCGCCCTTGAGAGGAAGGGCTGGGGCCGTGTCGCGCGGACCGGCAGACAGCGGCTCGGGCATGACGACCTCGGTGACGCGCTCACGGCGCGGCATCTTCATCATGGTACTGCCAGTGTCGGAGCCGGCATAGCTCCCCGCACGAGAGCCTGGTCTCGAGCCGCTGAACGGACGCCGAGGGCCACCCATGCTGTGGAAGCTGCCGACCGAGCTCGACTTGTGTAAGGGAGGGAGCTGCAGGTCGTCGTCGAAGGGGAGGGGCGGGGCGTACGGGAACGCAGACGCGGGCAGGGTGCGCAGGAATAGGACGATGAGCGAGTGCGACAGACTGAGATGCCTCAGGAGGTTGTGGTACTGTCCCGGGTACGTGCTGTAAACCGCGGGGTCGTGCAGCAAAGACTCGACTGGTTCGTCAGCAAACAACATGCGCTGGGGTACTCACGGAAGCCCTCCCAGACAGTCAGACCAGGCCAGGACCGCCCACGCTCGCGCTCTATCGTGATTCCCCATTCGCGCATCACCCAGCGGCCGACCATCTCGCCCGAGATGTACTTGCGCAGCTCGTCGTCTGAGCCAAGTAAGTTGAGGAAGCTGTTGATGTTGAGGAAGGGCAGTAGGGCCATGGTGATGCGCGGGTGCATAAGTAAGCTGGTCATCGACTTTTCGATCTTGTGCTGGAGCTTGGGGCGCGGTCTATCCATCACACTCGACGCTCTGGCCGTGCTCGGGCTGCTCGCCCCAGACTGTGCAGGCGACTCGGAGCGCCTAGAGAAGCGAGAGGTGACGGCGGAGACGGCGGAGACTGCAGAGCCAGTGGACACGGTGCGAGAGCCGGTTGTGGCAGACGCTGGCGTGTGTGTCGTCTGAGTCGGGCTGGACGGCATCGACACGGACGGGCTGGCGAGCGGCGATGAGGCTATCCGGCGCCCTTGGACAGAAGTCCGTGTACGCGGTGGAAGCTGGCTGCCAACAAGCGCGGCCGCTGGTGGGACGCCGTTCCCAACCCCTGCGTACGACCCGGAAGGTTGGGCCTGGTGTTGGCGTGCCTCGGGCTTGGCGTCACGTCGATCGGGCACAACACCGGTGGATGGTGTGAACTCGATGGGCGACATCAGATTCGACTCCTTCGACGGCTGTGCTTGCGACGGTGCCTCCCTCACGACCGCGGGGCTGGTGGCAGCCGTGGCGGCCGCCAAGACAGGGGCAGTGTAGGGTTGTGGCTGCGGAGGCGGCGAGGTGGCTTGTGTTGATGTCGATGGAATGCTAATCTTGGGCCGAGATGAGGCGGTGCTGGCCACCGGGGGAGCAACATTCGTCGGCGTGGTTGACGAAGGAGGCGGCGCGACAGGGTGGGTGGGTGGGACTACCGGCGCAACCTTGCGGCGGTCGCTGCTCGCGATTACGTGTACCGTTGCACCAGAAGCGGTGGCCGTGGCAGATGGCCACGCGCCCGAAGGCGGCTGGTACGGCTCAGTGGGAAGGGCACGCCCGCCAGTCGGCGGGGACATTGGCCCCTGCTTCACAGAGGTAGAGCGGGCAGGCGGGGCGATCACGGCAGCACCATTGGGAGCCGCGGGCGGAGCAGGAGCTTGCCGCATGCCTCTGTCGAACATAGGCGGTACTGCGGAGTTGTTGCCCACAGGGCCGTTCTGGACGGGAGGCGGAGAAGGCACTGCGTACGGGTTCCGAGGCGCAAACTGGTTGGCCATGGCCGAAGGAGGTACTGGCGGCGATTGCGGGTTGCGGGGGCCGCCGTTAAGCTGTGCGTAATGCTGGGGAGGTGATGCGATGGGAGGACGGGGTTGGGGCATGTCAACGGACGTTGTGCGCGTAGGCAGCGGTCTGGGCGACTCATGGCGAGGCGGCGCGTTGCTATCGGCGTCAAGCAGCGGTGGACGCGAGTACACTTGCTGCGGGAAAGCGCCCTTGGGGTCCATGGGGTTGAACTGTGGCGTTGGCGGTGACATCGGGGGCGACGCGAGCGCGGCCACTGGTGCCGATCTGTGGGCCGCCCCAGGAGGCAACGGGAGAGGGTTCTGCTGGCCATGAGGGGGTCCCGGTCGCGCCATCGGGGGAGGAGGCGAGAAGTGTCCGTTCGGCATCGCGTTCCCGTTTGGAGGATACTGCCCAGGCGCGCGGGGACCGTTGGCGACGGTTGTAGGAAGAGGCCGCGGGGAGGGGGTATAGCCATTTTGAAGCTGCTTTGGAGGAGCCATGGGAGGGCTGTTTGGGAGCTGCTTGAACGGAGCCATGGGAGGGCTGGTAGGCATTCCGTAACCGTTGGGCTGTTTGTATGGTGCCTGGGGCGGACTGCTTGGCA
>JAMALN010001185.1:0-10226 GCA_023630115.1 Cutaneotrichosporon sp. PK4640 | reverse complement strand
GACGAGGACGCCCCGCCACCCGGCACTGCAATGCTTGGCGAAACGCCAGCGCCAAGCACTCAGGCTACGGCTTCGGGTGGCCTCGCCGTCCCCAGCGACAAACCACAGGCCAAGCGCCAGGTCAGCAACCCCGTCAAGGACGTGACCACCGCCGACCTCGACGGCGTGCCCGTGTTCTTCATCGACGGCGGGCTGGACGGCGGGCTCCCAGCTGAGACCGAGCACGCCCACGTCGTGTCTATCACGGCCTCACCCGACAAGCGCAGCCAGCCACTCGCCGCCGATGTCTCAAACCAGCCTTTGGCGCAGCACGACCAAGCTGCGCATCGCGAGCTGTCTGGGTCTCAGGACGCGCTCGCTTCTCAGCCCCTCGCAGGTGCACAGCAATCCGTGCAGGACTCCACTATCCCTTCTCAAGCGGGTCTGGGATTCCCCAACCAGTCTGCCGAGCCCACCGACCTGCCGACGGCAGGCTACACCGCACAGCAGCTCTCATCGCCCGTGACCGACACACGCGACCTCGACAACGATCTCTCCGTGCCAGACGAGCTCGCCGACCGCTCCCAGCGCCGCACGTTCGGCCAGGCCCCCGACGACCCGACGTCACTCGACCACGCCTCAAACTTTGCACGGGGTACTACCCCCGACGCCCACGCGCAGACGAGCGCCCCCAGTGGCTTCGGCGCCCCTAGCGGACTCGACACGAGCACTCACAGGGGCAGCTACGACCCAAACATCTATGGCGCCGCGGGCGCTGTTGGAGCTGCGGGCGCGGTTGGCGCTGCGGCGGCGGCACTGTCTGGGGAGCACGAGGGCCACGACGCCGTGTCGCGTGAAGTCCCAGCGTCACAGAATGTGTCGGACACCCATGGTGTGGCTCAGGAGCATACCCAGGTCACCAGCCAGCGTGCCGTAGAGGACGCACAGAACCTGAGCGCCGCACCACAGGAGAGCCTCGACGCCGAGGCGTCTGCCGTGAGCCCAGCTTCACCTGATGTCCACGACACGCTGGCGACAAGCGCTGGACACGAAGCTCCCAATGCTTCTTCCAGCAGAACCCAGCCAAGTGACGCTGCCCACGACGCCCTTGCCTCAAGCACTGCCCGCGACTCTCGCGAAGATGCACCTAACACGGCCCACACAAGTGGTGCCGGAATCGCAGCGGGTACTGCCGCGGGCGTTGCTGTAGGCGCTGCGGGTGCCGCAGTCGGAGGGGGAGCCTTGTCGGACACCGGGCGGGCCACGACCCCGTCCAGACCCCGCGCCATGTCCGCTGTCTCCGCCGTCCCCGACGACCTGGACCAGGACTGCCTCCCGGAGCTGAACAACGAAGAGACATCTCGCTCCCCGGTCCTCTCCCCGCCGCGCCGCGACCTGGCCGCGTCGCCCGCCTCCGTGCCGGACGACTATGACGCCTGTGTTGACGCCGTGCCGCGCGTGAACGAGGCAGGAGCCGCCCCGCCCACCGACCAAGGGCTCGACTACATTCGCGAGAGCGCTCAGGAGGAGCGCACCGCCTCGCCCGTGCTCGGGAAGGGCGGGCACGTCGTGGGCCTCAACCCGTCGACGGAACAGCACGCTTTCCCCGAGGGCACCGAGACGGCCGAGTACCACTCGGGCATCTCCCCAGGAATGGCGGGCGCGGGGGTCGCGGGAGCTGGCGCGGGCGCGGCCGCCATGGCGCTTCTAAGCGGGAAGCGCATGCCCGAGGAGCGCAGCATGTCCGCCGCCTCGATGGTGGCGATCAAGGACGGGCGAACGGGCGTGCCCGGCGCGGTGCGTACGTCCAACCTCGAATGCGAGCCAGCGCCCAAGACGGGCGACACCTTCATGACGAGCGAGAGCGTCACGCCCTCCGACACGTCCCTGGCCGGCGACACGCGGCGGGGGAATGAGGCGGCCGAGTCGACCGCGAGCATAACGGCCATCCGGGGCGGGAACGAGGGGGCCCCGCCGTCCCCGCCTGGCAAGTCGCCGCTGTCCGCGAGCCGGACGGCCGAGGACATCCTGGACGCGGCGGAGCGGGATGAGCGGGAGCGCGGCCCACCCGGCGCCGGACTCGGGCTCGGCGCCACAGTTCTCGGAGGAACCGCGGGCGCGGGGCTGGTCGCGGCTGGAAGCACAGCCCGCGACGCGCCGGAGGAGCGGGCGGATCATGACACAGCCGAGGACCTGCGCTCGTCGCAGCTCGCCGCGCCCCAGCCCACCGCTCCCGCCTCTGAGCAGCCCATCGACACCGCCCGTGAGATCCAATCCCCCTCGCCGCGCAGAGACAGCGACTTCCACACCGCGACGACGTCGACGCCCGCCAACGAGTCCTATGCGACCGGCACCGAAACCACGCCGGCGGACAGCACGCCTGTCGCGGGCGCGAGCACGCCCCACGCGCCGGGGGACTACATGACCGCTGGGAGCGGGAACGTGACCGCCACGACACCGCATGCGCCGGGCGCGTTCCCTGTCGACCCGCCAGCACACGAGGCGGCCGCCGCGAGCACCAACTCGCATGCAGACTTGAAGGACGCGCCCGCGGGCACCAAGGAGCCCGTGGTCGGCAGGGAGGCGCAGCCGGTCCCCACGACCGAGGCGCCCGAGCCTATCTCGTCCGAGCCCGCGGTGGACGCACCGGCCACAAGCGCGGAGCGATCCTCCGCAGCACCTGCAGCGGCGGCTGGGGCAGCCGCTGCGGGCATCGGAGGCGTCGCAGTCTCCAAGGCGGGCGCGCTCAGCACCAAGACGTCCGAACTCAAGTCCAACGGGGCCGACACGCGCATCGCTGAGCGTAAGCCCCTCCCCACTGTGCCGGCCGAGAGCTCGAGCGGGCCCAGCAGAACCACGGGCAGGGGTCACAGCCGCACCAACAGCAAGAGCAGCGCGGGGAGCGGACGCAAGGTCGGGTTCATGAGCAAGCTCAAGGGCGAGATCAAGGTGCTGAGTGGCAAGCTCAAGCACGACGACAAGATGGTGGCCGAGGGCGAGAGAATGAAGCAGGGGCAGTAGGACGGCGCGCAAGCGCAGCAGATGAAGTAACGGAACGTAATGTTATGTACAGATACATGTGATGCTATGATGAATGAACAGGGCTTGATGGTTGGGCAGGCCTAGTAGTACCAGCGCGCGAGGGAGCTGCCGTCAACTAACAACGCGAAGTGTGAAACTGAGGACGCACCCCGGCACACCCGCGACGACGTCGTCGCCGGCTTTGAGGCCGGCCTCGTACTCCTCGCGCACGGAAAGGAAGACGTCCATCGTGGCGCGCGCGTCCTCGAGCTAGAGTCAGTGCTGACACAATCGCTTCACTCAGCACTGCGGAGCCGCCAGGTCGACTCACGGGACAGTGTCTCCCACACTGGATGTCGCGCCCAAGCACCTCCTTAACCATACGCTGGAGGGAGGGGTACATGCCCTCGCCCTTGACCCCGCACCGCTGCCGGAGGGGGTAGTAGAGCGCCGTATCGCGCATGTCCTCGTACACGTGCCGGTGCTGGAGGACCGCGAGGTCGTGGAACAGCGCGTGCCCGATGACAATCTTGTCAGCGAGGAGCGTCTTGACGATGCCCTGAACCGTCTCGAAGGTCGGTGCTGGGGTCAGCTTCGTCAAAGGTTCTTAGCGGGTGTCGGACGAGATGAACGGAGCGGTGAGTGAACGAGAAGGGCATGAGAAGACACACTCACCCCCGTGCAGGTCGGCCTTGGTCACGCCCGTCACCTCGGTCTGGTAGCTGACTACGTCGTTGGGGTGCACGAACACGAACGAGTGGTACACCTCGGCGCCGGTATGATCGACCACCGCGATGCTGGGGTCAGCCACGGCCTTAGTGGCTTAGATCTACCGCGCGAGCGCCATGTGCGTGCGGCACCGCACCATCTCGCAGTCTGCGTCAGCGGGAGCACTAGAGGCTTACCGAGGGCCACGTAGCGGTTGAGGGGGATCGTCATGGCGTGTTCATGAGAAGATGGGAGGAAGGATGGAAGCAAGGTTGATCCGCGGTCAAGTGGACTGGCCGGTGGAGGCATCTCGTTTGGAACCACACATCCCACCATCCACTTGAACTTCCCACCTCCCACCATGCCAGGCCTCCCACAGCCCGGCGTCCCGGGCTTCGCGCCCGCCCTCGTTGCGGCCGTCTCCTCCTCCCCCCTCCTCAGAGGCTGGCCCGTCGACGGCACACTCACCGCCGTCCTCCTCCTCGCGCTCATGACGCGGCGCGGCGGCGTCCTCCTCGACGCGGTCGGCGGGGCGGGCAAGGTCGCCAAGTCTGTCGGCGCGGTATGTCAGGCTAAGTATACAGCAGTGAGCTGACGGCAGCACACGGCGTCCGTGTTCGGCCTCGAGACGCGGTTCGTGCACCTCTCGCCCGGGAGCGTCGCCGCCGACGTGGCGCTCAACCCTCCCAGCCAGCCCAACAACCCCCCAGCCTACGACTCCTCCCTCCCACCCCCTCGCTCCGGCGGCGCCGACGCACTCGTCTGGCCTCGGCCGACCGCGGCGCGCGCGATCGTGATTACTGGACTGGAGGACGCGCCGCCGCCCGTGCTCGTGCGGTTGCGGGCGGAGGTGGCTGCGGCCGAACGCAATCGGACCATCCCACTCATCATCTGGGTGCGGGATGAGGAGCGCGGCAACGCGCCCCCCTGGCTCGTACGTCTTCCTTCTTCCTTCCGACTGGCTCCGTTTCTGACTCCAGATCGACATCTTCGCGTGCTCCGCCCTCATTTACGCTGAGGACCTCGTGCCCCCTCCTCCCGGACTCGGTGTCACCTCCCTCATCCCTCCAGACTACACCATGGACCTCCGCTCCCTCCTCCTCCTGACCCACATCCACCCGCCCCTCGAGAGCCACATCAACAACCTCCTCGCAGCCCTCTCCCTCCACCCAATGTTGGAGGCGACCCTCACCGCCCGCGCAGCGGCATGTCTCAACACGCTCGTCAAGGGCCAGCGGATCCTTACCGGGCTGTTCGAGCTTCCCGACGGATGGCTGGAGCACCTCCACGCCTGGAGAGCGGCCAAGTGGGTCGAGGCCGAGTACGACGCCGGCGTCGGCTCGTCCCTCCCTGCCAGCGCCTTGCGTCCCCGCACAGCGGTGGGCGAGGCGGGCGGATATGGCGGAGGCCCGGGCGGCGTCGAGACCTGGGGACAGCGCGCCGGCGAGACCCCCACCCCGGCCAGCATGCTGGGGCCGGGCGCGACGGACTGGTACTGCGACCCGGACAACGTCGAGGGCGCGTGGGAGCTCGCCGTGCGCCACCGTGTGCGAGCCCGCCGCCCCGGAGAATCAACTCTCTTCGCGCTCAACGGGAGTGCGCAGGAGCGCGTGCAGTACGCACGGCAGACGGAGGAAAAGGAGGCAGTGCGCCGGCGCCGGAAGGAGGTCGACGATGCGCTCGTGCAGATCCTCCAGGACGTTTAAAGGGTAGTGAAGGAGAGTAGAGGGGTGCTGTTGCTCGGATTGAGGATCGTGATTGTCGGCCAACCCCAATGTGCGTGAGAGTGAGTGAAAGCAGAGCGGAGGGTGTGGAGCGGGCTGATCGCGGAAGAGGACCGAGGGTGAAGGTGCGAGAGGGGAGGCTGGAAGAGGTGCGAGTGCGTGACGATGAGAGCGTGGAGAATGGATGGCCGAGGTGAGCATGTCGCCAAGCACAGACCTCGCCTTCGACAGCCTTCCTCTGGCCCTCAACGACCACTCCTTGCCCTCTTCTCACCATCGTCTCTACTCTTCTCTTCTCTTCTCTCCCCTCCTCTCCACTCCTCTCCACCTCCAACTCTGTTCCGTTCCCTCTTCTCTCTCTCACTACCCACACACGCTCCATCCCCTCCCCCCATCTTGCCTTCAAACACACACCATGCCTTTCACCACCCCTTCGCTGTCCTCGCTGCGCACCCCAAGACCTCGCAGCAGGACGCCTCGACCTTCCTCCCCCAACTGCGCCGCCAGGCGCTCCGACTGGGCCACTGCCTCCGACTACTCATCCACATCCACGACAACCCACACTCCCCGGCACAAGAGAACCAACTCGTTCGCTTCCAAGATCTACCGTGCACTGTCCCGCCGTGAAACGACACGAGCGCCTTCCTCACCCCCTGCCTCACGCCCCGCGATTAGCTCGCCCATCACGAACCCGGCGACGCCGGTCCAGTACTCTGGCCCCACCGTTGACATCCAGCGCCCCCAAACGTCCATGGGCTCGGCAGGTACGCTGGCGCTCGATCACGCTGACACCAGGGCGCTCCCGTTTGCGGCGCAGCTACTCGCGATCGCTCGGCCTTTGGTCTCGCGAAGAAGGAACACTGGACGGCAGCCAGATCCGCAACGCGCCGGAGCCCGGGTGGCCGAGCCCCTCCTCCATCACACCGTCCTTTGACCTCTCAATCACCCCACCTCCCTCCCCGCTGCGCACCGTGCGCGCACGTCACCACTCCATGTCCGCAGCACGGGAGCTGTCGATCAACACGTTCCCCTCGCGTCAGAACAGCGCCGACTCGGGACTCACCGTCCCATCCCTTCCCCAGACGCCGATCAGCGAGTCGCACGGATCCCCGATCATGGCCTCCGCAGCCACCTCGCTACGCTCCAGCGCCTCGACCCAGTTCCGCATCAAGCGCAAACCTGTCCCTCGCTTCGGCGACGAAAGGCCGCTCCGCCAGTGCTCCATGCCGTTGCCAGCCATGCAGAGTGAGACGAAACGCGCGGAGCGCCACAGGAGCCTCGACCCCACCCCCCCACCAGCCCGCACCAGCCACACCGACTTCCGCGCTGAGCTCGACCGCCTCTTTGACGAGCTGTTCGAGCAGTGCCGCGCGGGCTCTACAATACCCACCGTGCGCGACCCCTCGGCCACCAACACCCACCGCCGCTCGCGCTCCGACTTGCCCGAGTCCTTCTCGTCGAGCATTCAACGCGTCCAGACCCTCCGCCAGTCCCGGATACTCGTCGACTCGGACACCGTCAACATCACGCCGTGCGCGAGCCAGCCGGACGAGACTATGCAGTCCAGCGCCAAGGCCAACCCGTTCTTTGGGTCTGCCCGCGCATCTTGCTCCTCGCGCCGCCCGCGCGCCGCTCCAGCCCAGGCCACAATGGCTACTGGACGCCCGCGCGACATCGACGACGAGACTGGGCGCAGTAACGTGAGTCCATCTTGGCTGTTCTCTTAAGAAGCTGACGCCAGGCCACGCCGACCAACAGCCCCGTCTCTACACCCGTCAGCAGTGAGTCGCCGCGTTTCGTCAGTTCGACGGGAGTGCCCACTCCAGCGCTCGGGTCCATCTTTGACCATGCGACGCTGGTCGACTCTCCCGAGCAATCCTCTGGATCGAAGCGCACGAGGGGGTGACGATGTGGGGTGTGATTGACCGCCAGTGGAACACACCCGCCGTCACCGCTCCCTTCGATGACAGCCAATATGCTCATACGCCTATACATCCCACCAACCGCCGCTCACCACGACCTATCAACCACACTGTGCATCATCGCCTTCCGGGCCTCTCAGCCGTCACCGTCACCTGTTGTATCAGACACGCATCACTTGCATTGTATCAAGACCGCAGAGGTCCCCTGTTCTATATATGAAATGAACGGAGTGTACTGTTTACAGGGTGCGAGGGAAGTGCTACTGTACAAACGGAGGTCAGGCAAGCGCCGGGCTTGGAGTGCTGGGTATATGTGAGAGGATTGTGGTATGGCCTGAGAGTGTTGGGCGGCCGTGACAAGAGTCGGCGAATGTGGAGTGTGGGCAGCCTGGTGCGAGTGCGATTCGCACGAAGCCAGGTCAGCACTTGGACTGTGGTCTGGCCTGGTGCGAGTGCGAAGCCAGCTCAGTACTTGACGAGGTCGGCCTCCTCTGCGGGGCGGGCGGCCATGTGCGCCCAGTGCTGGAGGACGCCGCGGCCGCGGCCGTGCACGGGGAACTTGACGGGGTCGCGGACGACGATGACTGCGTGCGAGTTCGCGACGTCGGGAAACCATGCGAGGTGGCGCGTGAGCACGAGCTGGTTGAGCCAGTAGACCATGCGGTGCTGCCCGTCGGTGAGGGTCGCCGTAATCGTCGGCTCGGGGTAGGTGGGCGACGTGGCCTCCTGCGGGGCCGAGGGGCCGGTGTCGGCGTGGTCCGCGGCCTCGATGAGGTCCTGCTCGAGGCAGCGCTCGACGGAGCGGACCGCGGCGCGGAGGGCATCGACGCTCAGCCCGTGGCGGGAGGGGATGAGCGGTGCCTCGTCCTCGGGGAAGGAGGAGGGCGGGCCGAGGCGGGGGTCGGAGCGCGCGAGGCGCTGCAGGCGCAGGCGGGAGCGGTGGGTGTCGAGGCTGAAGCGGATGACAACGAAGAGCAATATAAGCGGGACGAGGATGGGGAAGAGGGCGATGATGAGCCAGCTGTAGGGCCAGCGGAAGCGAAGCGTCGGTGGGAGGCTGCCGAGGTGGAAGCGGACCTTCCGCTTGCGCTTGGCGCCGGGGCTGGGGAAGCGCCAGTCCGCGACAATGCCGGCGTCGTCGGCGTCGACCTCGAGCCCGCGCTCGACCCACTGCACGAAGGGGTCGGCGGAGGCGATCGCCGCGCTCGGGTACGGCACCGTGTTGTCGTTGACGACGTTGGCGTAGATGTGGACCTGGCGGAAGCGGCCGAGGGCCTGGTGCCAGACGTGTTCTGCTGTCAGCTGAGAGGGAGGCGGGAAACAGCTGGGGGTACGCACTAGGGTCGGCCATGACCTCGAGGAGCGGGCGCCGGTCCGTCGCCGAGTAATCGTCGACGAGGTGGATCTGCTCGCCCGTGCGGCTCAGAAGCCGCGACGCAAGCGACCACACGACGTTCGAGATGACTGTGTCTTCTGTCAGTTCACAGAGCGTCTCAGGGCACTGACTGTAGAGGGGCATGCCGAGGTGGGGCGTCGCGATCGTCGTAAACGACACGGGGATGTGCTTGTCGAAGAACGAGGGCTCGCGCGCCTCGAGCAGGCCGACGAGATACCGCGCAACGACTGCTGTCAGTTGATATAGGAAGTGGACAACTCACGGCCACCGAGGGAGTATCCGAGCTGGGGTCAGCGCCGATCGCAGTTCCACTCACGATGCTGATGCGCGCCACACGGCGCCCGTCGCGCTCAATCGCGGCGATGTTCTGGTCGACCTGGGGTCAGTGCTTCCTTGGAGTAACCCACCTCCCACGCAACGCGGCTCGCGCAGACATCCACCCCGTCGTACGTCAACTTGGCGGTCATGCCCTCGGCCACGACGACAACCAGGTCGTCGCGGCAGCTGCTGACCATGGTGTCGTCGCTGTCGTCGGAGTGGATCGACGAGGACGAGAGGGAGGCGGGGATGCTGGGCTCGCGCCACGCGGCCTCGAGCTCGGCCTTGGCTGCGGCGAGGTGGACGGGGCGGCCTGGGGTCAGTCACGATCGCGGAGGGGGAGGGAGGGGCGAGGGGGGGAGGGAGGGAGGGAGGGGGAGGGGCTAGGGGCGGAGGGGAAAGGAGGGGAGATGAGGGAAGTGGATAAGGAAGGGAACCACTCACCCCACAGCCCGTGGATGAGGAGGAAAAGGTGGACGTCGGGCATCGTGCTGTTGCTGTCTGCTGTGGTGGAACTGATGGATGAAAGATGAAGTGTGGATGGAGACGGAGATGAAGATGGAGATGGAGTGCATAAGTGTCAGATGTGATCCGTGACGATGGGCGATGGGCGATGGGCGAGGGGCGAGGGGATGGGCGGGGGGATGGATCGGCGTGTCGCCGGCGCCCAGGTGCGAGCGTGCGACGCAAAGCTTCACGCGGCGTGAGAGGTAGCGGTCGCGTCAAGCCACCCGCCGCGCCGCCGCCACCGTCTTCCCACTCCCACGTGTACGCCACCGCGACGCAGCGGCGTCGAGCAAGGTTAGTGAGATGCTTTAGTGCGATTGTGGCTGCGGCGTTGCGCCCGGGCTAGCGCGAATGGCGGATCTGGGGCGCATTGGAAGACTCCAGTTGCCAGTCGTTAGAAGTGAGACAGCACGCGTCCGCGTGGCGTGTGGCACATTCCGCCACGGCGCCAACCCCGGCTTCGGTGACGCACTCTTCTCACACTGGCTTCTCGCACCGTTGCTACCGCGCCGTCGCTCGCTGCTCGCCCATCGCCCATCGCCGTCGCCATCGCTGGCCCACACATTCGCATCTCCTTTGATTCATCTTCCGATGTGTGTGAGGTAGGAAAAACAATGCTGCTGTGAGCAGTACAGCTATAGGCTACTTCTC
>JAMALN010001184.1:0-10228 GCA_023630115.1 Cutaneotrichosporon sp. PK4640 | reverse complement strand
CCGTCGACTCGACCGCCATGTCCGAGAACGAGAAGCACACCCCGGAGGAGGTCCCCGTGAAGTGAGTACATCCATCCGCTGGCGGCAACGCTATGTGCGATGGCGAGTTTGGGGTGCAAGTCAAAGTGTGGTTGGCTGGTCTGGTAGGTGGTGGTTCAGGGTTACCTACCCAGGCCGCCCGCCAAACAGCCAGCCCACTTTTCAAAACACCCCTTTCCGACCCACTCAGTGGTGTCCTCGCCATCGCATACTGCTTGCTCATCGCCACTGTCTACCTGCCCTAGAGCATCCTGCTGACCGTTCAGGGAGTCCTCGCTCCCCGCTCCCGCGGCTGCAGGAACTGAGCGTGAGTACACCGCTATGGCGTGGGAGCGAGCTACGATCTCGGTGATCCCGACACTGCCGATCCACAGCCTCGCTTCCATCGACCATCACAGCACACCACATCACATCCACTCTTCTTTGGACGTCATGCTGACTATTTCCAGCCAAGAAGGAGCGCAACTATGAGGGCATGGCCGAGAAGCACGAGGGCGACAAGCACGCCAAGGTGGACATGAACACTGTGAGTACAGCCTATGGCTACCTATAGGAGCTATAGGGGTGGTGGCTTGCCCACCCATGTGGTCATGATCCGACCTGTGCCCATGCTCGCCTGGCCGCAGTTGGGCTCGCATGATAAGCGAGCTCACTGGTTGGTGAGGGGCATGAGGGGCAAGGGGGATGATGATGACCGGGGTGGTGCCTGCCTTGGCCCCTTTGCCGATTCTTAGCGAAATAGGAGGAACCCTGGGCTGACTGTTCCTAGATCTCGTTCACCGCCGCCGACCTTTACGACAAGGACAAGGTCGACATTGAGCACATTGTCATGGAGGAGGTCTTCCAGCTCCTCCAGTGCGACGACAAGGGTCTCACTCAGGCTGAGGCCGAGAACCGTATCGGTATCTTCGGCCCCAACAAGCTCGTCGAGAAGAAGGAGAAGTGAGTACATCCCAGCAGACCCTGAAGCTTGGCGCAACCTTGCTGACCCACAGCGCTTTCCTTCAGTTCCTCTCGTTCATGTGGAACCCCCTCTCGTGGGTCATGGAGGGCGCCGCCATCGTCGCCATCGCCCTTTCCAACGGTGGTGGCCGCCCCCCCAACTGGCCCGACTTCACTGGTATCGTCCTTCTTCTCCTGATCAACTCGACTATCGGTTACATTGAGGAGCGCAACGCCGGCAACGCCGTCAAGGCTCTTATGGACTCGCTCGCCCCCAAGGCCAAGGCCAAGCGTGACGGCAACTGGAAGGAGATCGACTCTGCCGACCTCGTCCCCGGAGACCTCATCTCGTTCAAGCACGGTGACGTCTGCCCCGCCGACTGCCGTCTCATTGAGGCCATTGATGTTTCCATGGACCAGGCCGCCCTTACTGGCGAGTCGCTTCCCGTCGGCAAGGACGAGGGTGACGAGTGCTTCTCCGGCTCCACCTGCAAGCAGGGTGAGGCTGAGGGCATTGTCATCTCGACCGGTCCCAACACCTTCTTCGGTCGTGCCGCCACCCTTGTCGGCCAGGACAACGACCAGGTCGGTCACCTCCAGATGGTTCTCGCTCGTATTGGTTCGTTCTGCCTCATCTCGATCGGTCTCTTCATCGTCCTCGAGATTGTCATCCAGTACCCCAAGTTCAAGTACGACTACCGCCGCGGCCTCGACAACATCCTTGTGCTCCTGATCGGTGGTATCCCCATTGCCATGCCTACTGTCCTCTCGGTCACCATGGCTGTCGGTGCCCAGCAGCTCGCCAAGCACAAGGCCATCGTCACCCGTATCACCGCCATTGAGGAGCTTGCCGGTGTCACCATTCTCTGCTCGGACAAGACTGGTACCCTTACCACCAACAAGCTCACCATCGACAAGGAGAACGTCAAGTGCTACTCGCACTGGGACGTCGAGGGTGTCTGCCTCCTCGCCGCCTACTGCTCGCGTACCGAGAACCAGGACGCCATCGACGCCTGCGTTGTCGGCACCCTCCCCGACCCCAAGCTCGCCCGCGAGGGCATTGAGCTCCTCGACTTCAAGCCCTTCAACCCCGTCGACAAGCGCACTGAGATTACCTACCGTGACAACATGGACGGCGGCAAGCTCAAGCGCGCTACCAAGGGTATGACCGGTACCATCATCGACCTCTGCTCGCGCAACAAGACCACCGAGGTCGAGGACCAGCTCGAGGCCGACGTTGAGGAGTTCGCTAGACGTGGTCTCCGTGCTCTCGCTGTCGCCTACGAGGACGTTGTTGGCGAGACCCCCGACTCCCCCGGCAACGGCTTCGAGCTCGTTGGTCTTCTTTCGATCTTCGACCCCCCTCGCTCGGACACCAAGAAGACCATCGACGACGCTCAGGCTCTCGGTGTTCAGGTCAAGATGGTTACCGGTGACCAGCTCGCCATCGCCAAGGAGACCGGTCGTCGTCTTGGTCTCGGTGACCACATGTACCCCGCTAAGGTTCTCAAGGACGGCCCCGAGGCTGGTGGCAAGCACGCCAACCTCGACGAGATGATCATGGACGCCGACGGTTTCGCTGGTGTCTTCCCCGAGCACAAGTTCGAGATTGTCAAGCGTATCCAGGCTCTCGGCCACCTCTGCGCCATGACTGGTGACGGTGCCAACGACGCCCCCGCCCTTTCGCGTGCAAACGTCGGTATTGCCGTCGAGGGTGCCACCGACGCTGCCCGTGGCGCCGCCGACATTGTCCTTACCGAGCCCGGTCTCTCGACCATTGTCCACGCCATCTACGGTTCGCGTGTCATCTTCCAGCGTATGCGCAACTACGCCATCTACGCTTGCGCCGTCACCATCCGTATCGTCGTCGGCTTCGCCCTCATGGTCTTCATCTGGCAGTTCGACTTCCCTCCGTTCATGGTTCTTATCATCGCTATCCTCAACGACGGTACCATCATGACCCTTTCGCTCGACCGTGTCCTTCCCTCGACCACCCCCGACTCTTGGGACCTTGCCGAGGTCTTCTCGTACGGTATCGCTTACGGCCTTTACCTCGCCGTCTCGACCATTGCTCTCTTCGCTGTCATGCACGAGACCACCTTCTTCGAGGACACCTTCGGCGTTGACCGCCACGCCGGCAACACCCCCCACGCTCGCATGGTCATCTACCTCCAGGTCGCCATCATCTCGCAGGCTCTCATCTTCGTCACCCGTTCGCACGGCCCCTCGTGGACCGAGCGCCCCTCGATGGCTCTTATGATCGCCTTCTGCCTTGCCCAGCTCATTGCCACCATCATTGCCGTCTACGGCGACTGGGGCTTCACCCACGTCAAGGGCGTCTCGGGTGGCTGGATCGGTATCGTCTGGGTCTGGAACATCATCTGGTACATCCCGCTCGACCTCGTCAAGTTCATCATGCAGAGGACCGTCATCAAGGCTCTCCAGGCCCGCAAGCACCGCGCTGCCGTCCCCCTCGTCGACGAGAACGGCGAGCGCCTTGTTCGCACCGCCTCGCGCCACGAGTCGCTCTACTCGAACCGCACCTCGTTCCTCGGCCGTGCCGGGCGCGCCCTCAAGGGTGGTGCCAAGGTCCACATGTCCAAGAACGAGCTCGGCCGCTTCGGCTCGATCCAGGCCCAGCAGTCGGGCGCTGCGCTTGCTCGCGCGTCCTCGCGCCACTAAGCGGTGTGCAGGAACGGGTTTTCTCCCACATCCATCTGCGGCAATCCCCCCCGCAATCCTTCCTACTAGCTAGCCTGTAATTGTGTGCCAACGCTTGCATCACATAACACCACCACCCTCACCCTCCCCCTCCATCCCAAGTCTGCGTGCAGAAGATCACTGCCCTGCACCAGGCGTCCTCCAGGCTCAGTATCTCCTTCTACCATAGTTGAGCCTCCGTAATTCCTAGCATTTATCTGATGCAAGTGGTCGGTCTAGAACACTTCGCTGCCTTCTCCACGTCCAACTAACAGCCGACACACTGACTGGCGCGACCTGGAGGAGGTTACTAACCACAGCGAGTCCATACCGCCCAGTGTCCCACATACCCGCCACAGTTCGGCGTCGGAGTGAAAACTTGATGGAGTTTCGCCCACCTCGAATCCTTATCGCGCGTCTCCGAGTGTGGCACCCAGAGCCTCGGCACGTCGGAAACAACGTCCACCGGCCCTATCGCCTTAGTGCACTCCTGCACTCCGCTTTTCGAATCGCGGACGCCCGCGTCAAGCTCACCGCCCACACTCGCACCCGCGCATTCGCAACTGCATTCGAAAACGCGCCGCGTGGACTCCAGGACGCGTCGCGCCCCCCCCCCCCCCCCCCCCCCACTCCTGTCCTGCTTCCTGTTTCCCTGGCTGATACCCCTGCCCCCGACTCCTGGTCCCGAGTCGTCCTGATTCCGGATCCCTCGACGTCAAGAACCCCGTTTCGGACGGCGAGCTTCTGTAGTAGTCGCCGGCGACACGGGTCCGCGGGCAGCGGAGTGAGACGTGCTCGTCGGACTTGACCGCGGATCGTGATCGCCCTTGGCGACGTCACCTCCAACTCGACTCACACAACTCTCATTGACCACCCCTCGTCACACTTGCTATCATCCAACATCTCTAGCCCGCACTGATGCAAGCCTTCCGCTGCACGCTGGTCGACACGCCCGCCCCCGGTGCTCTGCGCGTCCGGCGCGATGCAGTGATCGGTGCGCCGGCCCCTCGCCGTCTCTAACGACAGAGGTGGATGAGTGCGGCCTCATCGCCGCCATCTACCCCGCGTCCTCGGCCTCGGCCTCGAGGCTGGACGCGGCCCAGCTCCCCGCGCACAGCTTCCTGCTCCCCCCCTTCGCGGACCTGCACCTCCACGCACCGCAGTACCTCAACGCCGGGATGGGCCTCGACCTCCCCCTCATGTCCTGGCTCGACACATACACCTACCCCGCAGAGGAGCGGGTGGACGCGGACCCCGCGCTCGCGAGGAGGCTCTATCGGCGGCTGGTCGAGCGCCTCATCGAGGCCGGGACGGGGGCCGTGCTCTTCTTCGGCACGGTGGGCGTCGAGGCCAACTTGGAGCTCGCGAGGGCGTGCCAGCACGCCGGCGTCAGGGGGTATATAGGCAAGCTTTCGATGGACCAGAGTCCCGTGCGCGCCCTCTCCCCCCCCTCTCGCTGACCCCAGCGCGCGACATACGGCGAGGCGTCCGCCGCCGAGTCTGTCGCCAACGTCCACTCCTTCCTGGACGGCATGGCGTCCCTCACTGCCCCTCTCCCGACACACGAGCGCCTTGTCCACCCGGTCCTGACGCCCCGCTTTGTCCCGGTCTGCAGCGACGAGCTCCTCTCCTCCCTCGGTGACCTGGCGCGCGAGCGCAACCTCATGGTCCAGAGCCACATGTGCGAGTCGCGCGACCAGATGGAGTCAGTGCGCTCCACTAGGGGTAAGGAGGACGAGGCGGTGTTCGACGCTGCGGGCCTCCTCACCTCAAGTACAGTGCAGGCGCACGTTACGGGTCTCACCCCCGCGCTGGTGGGCCTGGTCAAGGAGCGCGGGGTGACGGTCGCGCACTGTCCACTCAGCAACGCGTACTTCTCCGACGCCGCGTTCCCCTTGCGAGAGTGAGTCAGCTGAGCAGGACCGTGGAGCTGATGCCAGGGCGCTCGATGCCGGCGTCAAGGTCGGGCTGGGGAGCGACATTGCGGGCGGGTACGCGCTCCCGATCCAGGCTGCGATGCGAAACGCCGTCATGGTCGCGCGCCTGCGCGAGGGCGCGAGGCGGGAGGCAGCCGCACCCTCCTCTGACCCTACCACGGAGGGAGGGACGGAGGAGCGCAGCCTCCGCGTAGACTGGATCGAAAGCCTGTACCTCGCCACCGCGGGGGGGCGGAGCGCCTTGGGCCTCGCGGGCACGTTCGAGGTCGGCGCACCGTTTGATGCGCAGCAGAGTGAGTCGCACGCGGGTCGAGCTGATGGCAGTCACGCTCGCGCGCGACGGCGAGTCGCTGGGGCCTCTCGACCTCTTCGACCTCCCCGAGGAGGCAGACGAGGTGTGGTGGCGCGAGGCCGTGGAGCGGTGGTGGTGCGTCGGCGACGACCGCAACCGTACGGGCATGTGGGTGCAGGGGCGGCGGGTGCGGTAGGGGCGGCGCTGCGCTCGCTGGGCGGGGGAAGGTGGGTGACGGTGCACCCTCGCCCCCCTGTGGCAGGGAGTTGCGGGTGATGTACGTAGGCGGCCGCCTTGCTCCATTTCTCTTTCGCCCATCATCGCATCTACACCCTCTCACCACATCACCTTACTCTATCCTCACCTAATACACGCACAGCCTACGCCCTCCTCCCATCCTCGCCCCCGCTAATCTACTCTTCTCCTCTACTCCTCTACCTTCTACTCATCTCCTCATCCTCCGTCCTTCACTGACCATATCCTCACCCTCTGTACCCACCTTCCCCGCTACACACCTACAGCCCTCACAACCCACCCTCACACCCCACCTTCCCTCCCCACCCCCATCCAGCTCCCCACACCTTCCCCGCTCAACACAACCCACGATGCCCTCGGAGCCTACCCGCCGTTCGAGCCGCGCGCGCCGCGCCCCGCCCGTGTTCGGCAACGCCGTCTCGTCCGACCAGAAGTACGGCTCGGACGACGAGATCGAGTATGACGGCGACCCCGAGGACGAGTACGAGTCGCAGGGCAGAGGGCAGTGGGGCGGCGAGGAGGAGAGCCTCGAGGCGAGTCTGGGGGACGAGGAGGATGAGGTGAGTCCTGCTCCCGTTTGGGGTGGGGAGGGAAGGTGCTCCCCGGTTGACTGGACTGCGATGGGGAACGTTGTCGGCCCACTCTGCTTCCCTGTTGACTGCTTCTGTGGAGTTACTGCATGCTCCATCCACGTTATCCAACTCGTCTGGCACGGAGGCCCTCGGAAGCCCGGACCTTATCCGCCTCGCCTTGGACTTCAGCTTCATAGTTTGCGGACAGCTGACATCAGGAGCCCAAGTCCAAGCGCGCCAAGAAGTCACCCAAGGAGAAGAAGGAGCCGAAGAGCGCAAGCTCGCGCTCTTCGGGGAGCAAGAAGGGCCCCAAGAACGCAACTGGCGCCTCGACCAAGGCTGTCGCGCGCAAGCCAGTGCAGGTGAGCTAATATCACCGTCGTTCAGCTTACGCCAGCTCGCGCAGAAGGTCGCGCTCAACAAGCTCGTCGGCAGCCGCGTCAAGGCTGGCCTCCAGCCGGCGAAGAAGGTTGTGCCGGCGGAGACGGACGACGAGGCGGAGGCTGAGCAGACCACCACCAAACTGGTAAGCAATAGCCCTATCCCACTCCAGCTGACCGCAGGCTCGGGACAAGAACAGCGACGGCGCCAGCGGTGACGACGGCATGGACGTCGACGACGACACCAAGTCAGCCGCGTCCTCCAGCGACGTCGAGGACGACGCGCCCAAGTCCACCCCCCCGTCGTCGGTCTCGCCCAAGCCCGCCCCGGCGGCGGTGAAGAAGGTCGTTGCCAAGGCTCCTCTCAAGCCGACGACCAAGCCGGGCAAGGTTGCACCTGCCAAGGTGTCCCTTGCCCCGAAGAAAGGCAAGCCGCTCCTCCTGGCCAAGGCAAAGGGTGCGGACGTCAAGGACAAGGTTGCCCCCAAGATCAAGGCTGCGCCAGCCAAGAAGACGCCGGTCAAGCCCTCCGCGAGCAAGGGCGCTCACGTCGCCAAGAAGAAGACTCCCGCTGACAACTCGGACAGCGAGCTGACCGCGGTAGAGGACGACGTCAACATGGCGAGCTCGTCAGCGGGCGAGGAGGACGCCGGCGCGGTGTCGAGCGACGAGTGTGAGGCGGCTGAGGCGTTTTGGGGGAAGCTGGGGGAAGCTGACGATAGAACGCCGTCACCTCGCCTGCTCGTGCAATCATCAAGTCCCAGCCCCGTGCATCTGTTCATGGCGAGCTTCTCAATGACCACTCGAGCTCACATCAGGCTGAGCGCGCCGGCACGGCGCCGTCCCCCCCAAGATTAACCCGTCCATCCATGTCCACCCCTCCGCCAACCCTGTACTGTACTCAAGTTCAACGACACGCTGCTCAGCGTGATCCATCCAGCATCCACTATAGCTACATACAGCAGCACTGCCCATGGTATGTAGAAGTCAGTAATGCATCGAGTGTCCGCGCGTAAGACAGCCCACAGGCACGGGCTCGACGGTGCCTCTCACACTGTGGCAGTCGAGGTAAAGCAGAGTGGTACTGTAGGTTGTCATGGCTTAGTCCCCGGCCTCCCGAGCCATGGTACGCTGTCCTTCCCGCGAACTTAAACCGCCACTGCACTCCATTCTGAACAGTGCCGCGAGGGGGATCGGAGCGCAAGCTGTAACGGCGTCATCCAAACAACATTGCTGAATAGCGCTGTAACTGGGTGAGCACCAACCAGCGAGAGCGCTACGGTGCGTCCTACCCGGGAACTGGCCCATTATGCCCCGCTAGCATTGTTCAGATGGGGATCTAAACTCTGCTGTGAGAGACATTCCTGGAGCACTCTCACAGCGCTGTTCACGCCCTCAACCGCGGAGCCTCCCAAGACGCCCACACCGCTGCCGACGCAGCCCAACCATACTGTTTCTGCTACACAAACCCATGCATATCTATACCTACTCGGCACGCACGCTCCAGGGGTGCTCGATGACGCCCGTCTGGATGGCCTCCATGCGGTCCAGCAGCCCCTTGGCAATGTCGCCCATGCCCTGCCCCTCGGGCCCGCACGGGATCTCGATGTCGCGCCCCGCGTACCCGATCTTGTCGACGGCGGACACGACCGCGGCCGTGCCCGTGCCAAACACCTCGACGAGGCTGCCGTCCTTCTCGGCGCGCACGAGGTCGTCCATCACGAGCTTGCGCTCGCTGATCGCGAGCTTGTCCGGCCAGCCGGGGACCTTGGTCTTGCCGGAAGCGTGGTCGCGCATGAGCGCCATCGCCGAGTCGCGCGTCACGCCCGGGAGCACAATGTCCGCCAGGGGGGGCGTCACGACCTCGGTGGCTGGGTTAGTGCGGACGCGGGGGGGGCTCACTGCCGTCGGGCTTCTTGAACGCCACGAAGAGGTTCATGGTGCCGACCTCGGTGAGGGCGTGCTCGTCGCCGAGGAGCCAGAGGTTCTGCGAGTAGCCGTGCTGCGCCGCGGCCTTCTGGGGGACGACGCCCGGCGCGTAGCTGTGGGGGGCGAGGTGTTGAGCGGGGGAGGGGAGAGGGAGGAGTGGAGGTGGGAAGCGCGAGGCGGGGAGCGCAGAAGAGTAGGGGATGCGGGATGGGGGGCGAAGCGAGTGCGGACGAGGGGGAGCACGCGACACACGAGCATTTATACCGGCGCGAGACGATGAGACGCGTCGTGGTTCGCAAGGTGTGAAAGTGCAGCCATGACGTCGTGCAGCGGGCAGCCGAGTCAGGGCAGCGGGCAAGAGGGCAAGAGGGCGAGGATGGCGAGATTGTTGACAAAGAGTGTGCAAAGGAGGAGGCGTCAGCATGATAAAGCGGTGCCGCGGAATGTGGAACGCGACGGCGCTGAGCAATCACGCCGGGATCGGCCCGTCAGGCAGCCCCGTCTCACGAGCGAGAATAGGCGCCGACGCCGCCGGCTCGCGTCGGCTCTCGCAGACCGCCGTGAGAGCAGCGGCTCGACCGGCGCCGCAGTTGCAGCCGTGCACAGCCGCCTCGGTCGCGATCCAGAAGCACACTCACTTGGCACCGAGCTTGTACGCGCCCGTGCCGCCGGGAGCGGCGCGGACGAACTCGGTCGTCGCGTACAGCTGGACGGGCTTGAAGCCCTTGGGATAGTACGGGCCGACGGGGGAGCAGATGACGAAGAGGAGGGCGTCGGACGACGGGCCGACGCCGAGGGCCTCCTGCGTGCCGATGAGCGTGGGGCCTGCGGTCAGTGTCTGGCTGGCCGAGGCCGAGTGTGCCGCCGAGCTGTGTGCTGGAGTGGAGGTGCGGTAGAGTGGAGGTAAACGGGCGGCTGGGGCGGGTTGTACATCTCTGCCCCATTTATAGCCTCCTCATTCCGCCCACGCTCCGCCCCGTCCCCCCGCTCTCATCTCCCGCTCCACCAGCACACTCGCTTGGCTTCGCCTCGTGCGCGTCGCAGCTCACGAATGTACAGCGAGTAGCCCTTCTCGGTGGGGATCCACTTCTTGTCGACCTGGACGAGCTTCTTGATGAGCTCGGTGAGCTGCTCGCCGTCAAAGTTGGGGAGGGCGATGCGCTCGGCCGAGTTGTTCATGCG
>JAMALN010001183.1:0-10234 GCA_023630115.1 Cutaneotrichosporon sp. PK4640 | reverse complement strand
TGTTGTAAAGGGTTAGTGGGCGCGTGTGGTCACGGGCTGGGTTGGGTCTTGGGGGTCTTGGGATGTTGTACGCGCTCCTGGGCAGTGTAGGTAGGATATAGTGGGATTGTCAGAAGGTTAGTAAGGTAAAGGAGGACAATGCAGTAAAGTGGACAGCGCGACTGCGAGCTGAAGGGAGTTCCAGGTCACGGAATGCAGTCGAGCTGCCGCGTGGCGGTGGGGCCGAGGAGGGCCCGCGGCCGAGGTGCCGGCGGCATGCAACGAGATCCAGCTGACACACACACGCGACCAGTTCACGCGCTCACCGTCGGCCAGCTTACATATCTTACTGGCTCTTGGCGTCGAGCCACGAGCGCGACTTAAGACCGTGTGGAGGATACAGCAGCTCTCCACGCCACGCCGTCAACGGCACCCTGCATCTCGTTGACCGATGGCCGACCACGCCATGCACACCAAGGGATAGCCGACCCCTCTCATGGGCAGCACCATGCAGAGCTGTGCGCTCTGACCTCCCTCTCCCAGCGGTCTATAAGAGCAGCGGAGGCGAGACTGACATGGCAAACACGCTCTTCACAATCTAGCTCTCCCTCCTCTCCACTCTCCCAACCCTCGACCTCGCCATGAGACCCACGCTCCCCCTCTCGATTCTCCTCGTCCACGGGTGGTGGGGCACCTCCTCGCACTGGGAGCCGACGCTGCAAGAGCTGCGCAAGTCCGGCGCGGACCTCACAGCCGTCGACATCCCGCTCACCTCGCTCGCGGACGACGTGGCCCGGCTCGAGCACGCCATCAGCACCGCGGCGCACCCCGTCCTCCTCGTCGGGCACAGCTACGGCGGCGCGGTCATAACCCAGGCCGGGACCAGTGACAAAGTCAAAGGTAAGCTCCTCCTGGATCCGCTGACCGCAGGCCTCGTCTACATCGCCGCCTACGCGCCCGACGCGGGCGAGAGCATCGGCGCCCTCTCGGCGCAGTACCCCCTCCCCTCCGCCGCGGATCTTGTGCTCCAGGACGGCTTCTTCTTCGTCAACCGCACCGCCTACCACGCCAACATGGCTGCCGACCTCCCCGAGCACAGGGCGTGGGCCATGGCCGCCTCCCAGAAGGCTGTGACGGCCGCGACGGCGTACGAGAACGTCACGGCGCCCGCGTGGAAGGACACGCGGAGCTGGTACGCCGTCTCGGCGGACGATAGGATGATCGACCCGGAGGCGCAGCGGTTCATGGCTGGCCGGGCGGGGGCAGAGACCGTCGAGATTCGTGGCAGCCACTACACGCCGGCGTCGCGCGCCAAGGAGGTGGCAGCGCTCATCGTCAAGGCTGCCAAGGCTGTCGTGGGCTAGAAGTTGTCTAGGCGATAGAGTGGTAGATAGAACATGTTACGTGGATGTCACATCGCTTCTTCACAGTCGCGCGCTGACTAGGATCGATCGCAAGGGATCTGTACCACCGTCGGAGGCGAGCATCGAGCCTTGACTGCGCCCGTGGTGACGACTCCGGCGTTGGTCAGCTCTTAGTCACAGGCCCCGCTACCGGTGACGCTACCGGAGTCGAGTCCGAAGCTACACCTATTTGTACAGCCCATTCACAATCTCAATAGCGACGTCACACTCTCTCACCATCACCCCCAGCCTCTACCATGCCCTCCCTCCCCGTCTCCATCCTCCTCGTGCACGGGTGGTGGGCCTCCGCCTCGCACTGGACGCCGACGCTGCTCCACCTCCGCGCCTCCGGGGCGCACCTCACCGCCGTCGACCTCCCCCTTTCCTCGCTGGCCGACGACGTCGCGCGCCTCGAGGAGGCGATCGAGGCTGCACCCCCTCCCATCCTCCTCGTGGGGCACAGCTACGGCGGGGCAGTGATCACCCAGGCCGGCAACAGCGCCAAGGTCAAGGGTGAGGAGCCGTCGAACAGACTGACCCCAGGCCTCGTGTACATCGCCGCAAATGCCCCCGACGCCGGCGAGAGCTGCTCCTCCCTCGCGGAGGCGTACCCCCTCCCCGCCCTCAGCGACATGGTGACCGTCGGCCCGCACGTCTTCGTCTCGCGCGGGGCCTACCGCGCCAACCTGGCCGCCGACCTGCCCGAGGCCGAGGCGTGGGCCATGAGCGTCTCCCAGAAGCCCGTCGCGCTCGGGAGCGCGTACGACAAGATCACGGCGCCGGCGTGGAAGCACACGCGCAGCTGGTACGCCGTGTCGACCGAGGACCGGATCGTCGATCCGAAGGGGCAGCGGTGGTCGGCGCAGCGCATCGGCGCCGAGACGGTCGAGATCGCCGGGAGCCACTACACGCCCGCGTCCCGCCCCGACGAGGTGGCCGCGCTCATCGTGCGCGCCGCGAAGGCGGTGGCGGAGTCGTAGTACTGTGTTGTATGCAGTGAACCAGCGGCTCTGCTCGGCCCACGGCTCACCGGCCCGGTTCCGGTCGGCCCACTGATTTCCGTTCCCCACTGAGTCTCTTGTTTCTCATCGCTCCATCCCTCCATCACCCACTTACCATGGCCGCCCCAATAGGCCTGCAGCACGTCAACCTCTCCGTGCCCGCCGGCACGCTCCCCCTCGCCCAGGAGTTCTACGGCACGGTCCTCGGCCTCGCGAACGACGCCGTCCCGCACCTCCAGAAGGACGTGCTTCTGTGGTGAGTACCCCCCACAAGCCGCCTGACCCAGGTTCCGCCTCGGCGCTGGCCCCCAGCAAATCCACGTTTCGATCGAACGCAGCCCCCTCCCCCAGATGCACAAGAGCAGCCGGCACCCGTGCTTTGCGCTGCCCGACGGCGCCGCGTTGCTCGCGCTCCAGCGGCGCATCTACGCCCACCACACCGAGGGCGGGGACGCCGCCGCGCTCGAGTGCGACCAGCCGGGCGCGGAGAACTCGGGGTCGAAGGTAGCACTAGAAGGGGACGGGCTGACACCAGGGCGTCGAGTACCCCGACCGCTTCTTTGCGCGGGACTATGCGGGCAACCGCCTCGAGTTTGCCGTGCACTCGATGTAATACATCCGGAACTACAGACCGTCGTCGGGGCTGTCTGCCGTCAGCTTGGCCTCGCGGCACGCACAATAGTTGTCGGCCCAGCGGTGGTCGTACGCGCCCGCCCGGTCCGCGAAGCGCAGGTCTGTGGCGAGGCGGATCCGGCCCTGCGGGTCGGCGTTGTTGGCGCTGCAGTGCACCATGCAGGGATGGTGGAAGACGACGTCGCCCGCGCGGTAGTCGCCGACGAGCCAGCGGCGCTTGGCAGCTTGGCCAAACTCGACGGGGTTGGCACTGAGCATCCCGCCTGCCATCATGGTTGCGTTGAACGCGCTGAGGCGCTCCTCGGCGCTTAGCTCGGCCGCGGCAGCGCGGAACTGCTCCTCCATCTCCATTCCCAGAGGCACACTCCCCTCGAGATAGAGGAGGCCGCCGGAGTACGGGCCGATGTCGCCGAGCGGGACCCACGCCGTGACGCTCGTCGGCGGCGCGGCACGTAGGAATCTGTCAGCGCACCCTCCACGGAGCTTACATCTGGTCGTAGTGCACCTTGGTGGCGGAGCGCTGGGCACCGGGGATGTTGGAGCGCAGGAGCTGGCGGCGGAAGCGGAAGGGTTGCGCCCACGCCGGCTTGAGCGCCGCCACGGCGGCGAGGAGGGCGGGGTCGGACGCGAACGCGTCGATGAAGGGCGCGCGGCCGGCCGCGACGCACAGCGCAAAGTAGGCGTTGGCGGCGAGGGCCGCGGCGACCTCGGCCTGCCCCGCCGCCGAGGCGAGGTGCGCGCCCTTGGGCACGCGGACGGCGCCCGCGCCCGCGAAGCGTGCGGGGTCCTGCCGTTAGATTAGTCGGTCGCGACCCACCCCGCCGACGAATATGCCCTCGGCGGGCGCCGTGCCGGGCCTGAGCACACCGGAGGGCGCAACGAAGTCGAAGAATCTGGGTGAGCTCGGGCGGCTCGGTTGGCTCGCATTCCGGGTGGGCGGCTTGATTGCCCATGCCCACCAATGAACTCACTGCGCGCGCGTGGCGAGCACCGCGTGGCGAGCGAGCGCGCCGCGGACGTGCACTACGCCGTCGCGCTCGTAGGCGGCGCGGATCGCGGCGGTGTCAGCTATGGGGATGGGCTGGAGCCATGCGAGGGAGGACGGGGGGATGCGCCCGCCCTCGTTGCCCTCGAGGTGCAGGGTGGTGAGGTCTGGGAGTGTCATGGAAGCGTGGGAGCCAACCTCGCGCGATTCTGTGCTAGATATATGCTGCATCTCACATCTCCGTTGTCGGACACTGGTGTGGCGACATCGAGGACGGAAGTGGTGGCGAGCTGGCCAGAGTCACGGCCGGTCGTGGCCAGAGTCAGAGCATGGAGCGCATCGGCGTTCAGCGTGGGGAGAGCTGTGTCATCGCGCGCCGTTCGTTGGTGCGTGGACGAGAGAGCCGGGCGAGCCGGTTCGGATGAAGCCGAGTCGCCGCCCCTCACCCCGCGGGGCCTGGATCGCCCTCAGCCGCCCCGCCCCCGGGCGGGAGACAGCGCCTGCGCTCATGTGCTTGCGGTATGCCTTCGCACCGTTCCCCATGTGCAACTGCGGCCACTTGGATAAGCCGGTGGTGGCCGGTGGGCTGCTGCCAGGCTCGATATATACCGGTTGCTATTCTGACTTCTCACACTCCACCTCATCACGACCATGCAGGCACCCAACGACTTCAAGCAGACCGAGGCGGGCCTCGCCAAGAAGGGCTTTGACCGCGTCTGGCGCGGCAACAAGGCCGGCACCATCCGCGCCACCACCTATCCCGACTTTTACTACAAGACGGACGAGGCGAGCCTGCTCCAGAAGCGCGAGTGGGTCAAGGAGCACCTCGCGCTCTGCTTCCGCCTCTGGGGCAAGGCCGGGTACAATGTCGGCGTGGCGGGGCACATTACCGTGCGCGACCCCATCCTCCGCGACGTGAGTGTGCGGCGAGCCAGCCGGCGTGTACGGGCATGCTGACCCCAGCACTACTGGATGAACCCCTTCGGTCTGCACTTCAGCCTGATCACGAAAAGCTCGCTCTGCCTCGTCACGCCCGAGGGATACGTCCACCCCGAGATCGGCGCGCAGCTGCCCATCAACATGGCCGGCTTCCACATCCACAGCGCAATCCACCGCGGGCGCCCCGAGGTCGAGGCGGCGGGCCACTGCCACTCGTCGAACGGCAAGGCGTGGTCCGTCTTCGGCCGCCCGATCGACATCACGACGCAGGACTCGTGCCTCTTCTACAACAACCTGAGCGTGTACAAGTCGTTTGGGGGCATCGTGCTCGCCGACGAGGAGGGCAACAACATTGCGCGCGCGCTCGGGCCCACGAACAAGACCATCATCCTCCAGAACCACGGGCTGCTCGCCCTCGGCGAGACGGTCGACGAGATGTGCTCGTACTTTATGGCGCTCGACAGCGCGTGCGGCATCCAGCTCCAGATCGAGGCGGCGTCCGCCTCGGGCATCGAGAAGCAGATCATCGCCGAGGACAGCGCCAAGTTTACCGCTGCCGCCATCCAGAACGGCGAGGCCATGTACTTCTCCCTCCAGGCCGAGCTCGACCTCATCCGCAAGATGTGCCCGGACGCGCTCGAGTAGGCGAGGGGAGAGAGGCGTGAGGGTGTGTTGTCTGAAGTCATTCGTAGATTGTATGCAGTGAGAGGTTGCGCGGGTAGCAGGGGTAGCAGGGCGACGATGTGAGCTCTAAGCGAGCGAGTCGCGGCGGTATACGAGGTCATGTCAGTCTCCAGCACCCCACGTACCGCTCAGTACATGCTCGTACATGCTTGCTTCCACATGGTTGCTTCCAAAGCTCTTACATGCTCGCTCCCACACGCTTGTACACGCCCATCCGCGCTCTACGCCTTGCACGTCCGCGCGGCGCCCGCGACGAACAGCCCCACCTCGCCCGGATGCCCGACGTGCATCGCATGGCTCGCGCCGTCGACACACGCGATGCGGCTCGCGTTCATCCTGTCCGCCATGCGATCCTGGTTGGCCTGCGTGACGCACTGGTCCCCGCCCGCGACGATGTAGAAGCTCGGCTTGTCCTTCCACGGCGCGGCGCTCACCGCCTCCCCCATGATGCTCGCGGCGGGGTTGCGCCCCGTCTCGCGCAGCCACGCAACCGCCTCGGCCGACAGGTCGTGGCAGTAGTCGGCCTGGAACTTGTCCTCCTTGATGCGCAGCTTGCCGTCGACGACCTCGAGGTCGGGGCCGAGCTCGGAGGGGTGGGCCTCGAGGACGGCGCCGGAGGACTCGCCCGCGTCGGGCGCGAGCGCGCAGATGTAGACGAGGCCTGGAATCAGCCGCCGTCGCCGCACACATCACCCTTCACGGCCTCCTCGGACCCGGCCTCGGTGATCACCATCCCCGCATACCCCTGCCCCGCGAGCACGACGCTGCCGCCCGCCTTCTTCACCGCGTCGCGTACCACCTCCGCGTCGCCCTTCAGGCTCTCGAGGGGGAGCTCGACCGTCACGACGTCGGTCACGCCCAGCGCCTTGAGCGCCTCGATGACGCCGCGCCAGTGCGCCGCTGCGCTCCAGAGGCCGTGGACGAGGATGATGGTCATGGCTGTGCAGGGGAGTGTATGGATGAAGAGGAGAGGGATAGAGCAAGAGTAAAGTCGAGGAGATGCGGAGATGCAACACAAAGGGCGAGTCGGGAGAGATGGAAGTGGATCGGAAGTGCTGGCTCGAGTGATCGGCGACCCGGGTCACCCCCAGTTAATTGCCGGCTACCCGAGGGGACCGGTTACTTGAATTTGGTTCCGCGTTGGGGGCAAAATTACTCGATGTGGCAGGTGGCACTTCCGACTCGGCGACCTGGCACGTGGTGGCACTTTCCCACGGTACGCTTGTGCGGGGCCACGGTTGAGTGGAGGGCGGGTAGGGCGGTTCATCCGAGCTGGTTCATCCGATCATCCGAGCTCCCAGAAACCATCCATTCATCCATCCATCCTCGTCACCCACCTTCCCCACACATCCACACAACCCAGCAACTCAGCAACCAGCGGTGCAGCGTGGACTCGAGGGGGTGCGGGGGATCCTGCCCCGCCTGATCGCTACGGGCTGGCTACAGGCGTCGACTCGAGTTCAGCGCTGCATGCATGCATACTGTACTGTTCACCGTTGAGGATACTACCGGTCCATTAGCAGCTGATCAATTGGCTAATTGGCTATTAGCTAGGCGGACAAGAATTCAAAAGTCTCTAGCTCACACCGTGCTGGGCGGGAACAACATCACTGTCCTAGCGCAGCAGTCGTTAGTTCAATTGGCGCAGCGGTTAGCGCGGCAGATTGCAATGAGATTTTTCAAAACGATCTGTAGGTCCTTGGTTCAATTCCGAGATTGAACTGTCTTTTTGTGCAATGTCTGCCCTGGATAAGGATAGTGCTGGAAGTCCCGGAAGACTGGGAAATCGTTGCAATCCTTCGCAACTACCACTGTGCTAGCGCCTCATGTTGAACGCTTGTAAATCTGAACGTTGCGGTGGAATAAGAGCCCTAGAGCTGCGTTGCGGTGTGCGGACCTCACCCAGGAACCCCGCCTGCTATTGCGGACACAGTGGGAGACATTCGCGGCGTGGACCATGCCCACCCTTCTGGACCCCTGTCCGGCGCTAGACCTGCTATTTCGAGCGCTCCTGCGCTCTCTTCATCCCCCACTCACCCACGGGAACACCGCTGTTGCGCGGCGGCGCCGATGTGGCCGAGACACCGAGGTTACCACACAGATGACATCACATGCCATGCCGAGGCACTACATGCCGAGGCTGAGACGCCGCATATCCGCATGCACCACCTCGTCTCCGATGCCCACATAAAGGCCTCGCGAAGGCGCACATGTACGACTCACCCCACTGTCCCACCCACCATGGCCGAGACGAAAGCCCCCTTCCGCGCCGAGCACGTCGGCTCCCTCCTCCGCCCCAAGGCGCTGCTGGCCGACCGCGCGGCCTTTGACGCCGGCAAGCTGGACATGGCGGCACTCGACGCCGCGGCCGACAAAGCCATCGACCAGGCCATCGCGATGCAGGCCGACCTCGGCTTCCACGCCCTCACGGACGGCGAGTACCGCCGCGGCATGTTCTGGGGCGAGTTCTTCCAGACCCTCGACGGCATGGAGGTGGGTGTGCCGCGGGCCCGCTGACCGCAGGAACGCGACAACATCCCCGTGTCCAAGTTCCGCGACTACGTGCCGGACGTGATGGTGTTCCACGAGAATGGCGGGTGGGGCCGCTCGTGCGTGTGCACCGGGCGCATCAAGCACACGGGCACGTCGAGCCTCCTCAAGGAGTGGACGTATACGCGCGACCACGCCAAGGCGCTCGGCCGCGAGGCCAAGCTCACCATGATCTCGCCTGTATGGTACCACCTCCGCTACAAGGAGGGCGAGGCGTACCCCGCGGGCGTGTACGCCAGCGACAAGGAGTACTTTGCCGACGTTGCCGCGGCGTTCCGGGCCGAGCTCGACATCCTCTACGAGGCGGGCGTGCGCAACGTCCAGATCGACGACCCGAACCTTGCCTGTGAGTAGCCCCTCGTCTGCACTCACGCAGACTTCTGCGCCCAGCCCATGATCGACGGGTGGGCGGCCGACCCCGCAAACAAGTGCACGCTCGACGAGCTCTTCGAGACGTACATTGCGGCGTACAACGACTGCCTGCGCGACCACAAGCACAAGATGCACTTTGGCCTGCACCTCTGCCGGGGCAACTTCAAGAACTCGCGCCACTTCGCCGAGGGGGGCTACGACCGCATCGCGGCCAAGCTCTTCAACGAGGTCGACGTGCACACCTACTACCTCGAGTACGACACGGCGCGGTCCGGCGGCTTCGAGTGCCTCGCGCACCTGCCGGCGGACAAGCGCGTCGTGCTCGGCGTCGTCACGTCCAAGTTTGCCGAGCTCGAGGACAAGGCGGAGATGGAGGCGCGCGTGCGCCAGGCCGCGGCGTTTATGGCGCGCGGCGGCAGCGAGGCGGACGCGATGAGGCGCATCAGCGTGTCCCCGCAGTGCGGGTTCGCGTCCAACGAGGAGGGCAACGCCATCTCGTGGGACGGCATGGTCGGCAAGCTGCGTCTCGTGCGCGAGATCGCCAACGACATGTGGCCCGGCGAGGCATAGGCCGAAACGAGGGTGGCAGCTGCCGAAACGAGGGTGGCAGCTGTGTTACCAGGCCAAGAATGCGGGATGTATGCGGGTCCGAGGAGCACAGTGGGCCATCCCCAGGCTGGAGCCAGCCATCCAGGACTATGACCACCAACGGAGGGTTGGGCACGTAGTGCGCTCTCCGGATAGGATGCGATCTGGAACGCACACTTGTTCGCCAACGGAAGCTCGGTTGTGATGGCACAGCACCACGCGTCGTCAACACTCTCTCGGCGCTCTGACGCTACAAACCCTGCTAACGCGACCTTGACGCGGTCTGGCGTGTTCCAGACCACCATAACTGTGTTTCGGTGGAAGGTGTATTCCGGTGGAACAGCTGGTGTCACCGTTCCTACCCCTCCCGAGAGCATTCGGACGATCGTTACTGGCACACCGCGCTCGCTCAGGCTCGGGCAGTCGCGTCTCGCGGCGTGTCCGTCGAGCGAGAGGCACGTCCCGAAGGCTACGCGAAGCGGTGTGTTTGACCATCTAACATCGTACTGAGGGTACCAGGCCGTGATTGACACGGGCACGTCGCTCGTGATGGGCCCCGCCGACTTGTTTGATCCAGCGGTCGACTCGATCCCCGGTGCAGAGGTGACGCAGGAGGGCATGTGGCGGGTGCCGTGCAACACGACCGCCACGTTCTCCCTCACCTTCAGCGGCAGGGAGTGGGTCATCCCGCCCCCTTCCTGTACATGGTCTCAGGAATGACCCGAACCTGTGCTACACGGGTATCCAGCCTGCCAACTATTGTGTCCAGCTCCCGATCACGATGACACCAACAATTTCTGGCTCGTCGGCGACACGTTCCTCAAGAGCGTGTACTCTGTCTCCAGTGGCAGCCTCCGCGCATCGGCTTTGCCGAGCTGTGCAACGGTCCGTAGTGTGCTCCCTTGCGGACATGAACAAGCATCAGTACAGTGTCAAGTGTCAGTGCAGACACAGCCGTACAGAGACCCGGTACATTCCACACACAAACAAACACACAACTACAGCTTGGCGCCGACCTCGAGGGCGCCATACACCTTGTGCTCGAACGCGTCCAGCGCGCGCCCAAACGGCCGCATGTCCAGCTCGAGGAGCTGCGTGCC
>JAMALN010001182.1:0-10246 GCA_023630115.1 Cutaneotrichosporon sp. PK4640 | reverse complement strand
GGTTCTTGATGGTGAGGACGTGCGCCCGCGCCTCCTTGGCCTTGGGCGCGCCCTTCTCCCACTCGAACTGCACCGCCTTGCCGCCGACGGTGACGCTGCCCGGCGCCTTCTCGAGGCCGAGCACGCGCACGCGCTCCACGCCGACATTCTTGATGCTCTGCGCGTACGCGTTCTTGGCGTCTTGGGCGACCTTCTGCGAGCTGGTGAGCTTGCCGCCCTTGAACTCGAGGGCGCGGTGCACATACGCCCCGCTCTCCCACGCAAACGTCTCCCCGTCGTCGAGGTAGAGCTGGCCCACGGCGGCCTGGTTCTTGCCCAGCGCCACGGTCAGCGTGACCGGGTCCTGGGACATGAGGGCCGAGGAACGGCGGACGCGCTCGCGCGAGGGGAAGATGTGCCCGCCCTCGATGAGGAGCGGGAACTTGTCGAGCGGCGTGTCGACCGTCACGTTGCGCGGCTTGCTGCGCGCCGACCACATCCGGGAGCTGAAGTAGTCGTAGTACGGCTCCGGGGCGGCGAGGTAGACGTCGGCCGAGACGGCGCCCTCCGCCACGACGGGGCGGAAGAGCAGCCCCGAGTCGCCGACGTAGTACTGGTTGTCGACCGCGGCGCCGCCCTCATCCCCGGGGAACTTGGCGTACTGCGGCCAGATGACGGGGTGGCCCTTGGTGGCCGCGTCGTGGAAGGCGTTGTACCACGCGGGAAGGAGGGCGTAGCGCAGCCGGAGCGTGTCGCGGAGGTGCGAGCGGATGGGTTCCTCGAAGAGGTAAGGCTCGCGGCGCTTCGTGTCGATGTGCGCGTGTGCGCGCATGAACGGCATGAACGCGCCGGCCTGGTACCAGCGCACGAGCATCTCGTTGCTGGGGTTGCCGAAGAAGCCGCCAATGTCGGCGCCGACAAAGCTCATGCCCGCGATGCTGTTCGAGAGGAACATGGCCGCCTCGCCGGCCATGTGCTCCCACGTGCCCAGGTTGTCGCCCGTCCAGATCGCGCCGTAACGCTGCGAACCGGCAAAGTAGGAGCGGGAGAGGACGAAGGGGCGCTTCTTGGTCGACTCGCGGACCGAGATGGCGTGCTGCGTCTGGTTGTGGAAGAGCATGCCGTTGATGTTGTGCACGTCGCGGTGCTCCCAGCCGCCGGCGTGGATGTTGTCCTTAGGCATGGTGATCTCGGGGCCGTCAAAGACCGAGGGCTCGTTCATGTCGTTCCACACGAAGAGGGCCTTGGTCTGGTCCGCCCAAGTCTCGAACGAGAACATGCGCGTCCACCACTCCCACGACGCGGGGTTGAAGAAGTCGACCCACACCGACGAGCCGGGCCAGCACCAGCCGTCAAAGTTGTTCTTGTCCGCCTTCTTGATCAGAATGTCGAGGTCGAGCGAGTCCTTGTACACGCGGAACGAGTCAGTGCGCTTGATGTGCGGGTCGACGATGGCGACCATCTGGTGTCAGCTCTTGCAAAGGCCAATGAGCTCACCTTGCGCCCGAGCTTAGCGACCTGATCGAGCATCGCAACGGGGTCAGGGAACATCTTCTTGTTCCAGTCAAAGTAGCGGTGCTCCTCGGCGTACTCGATGTCAAGCCACGTCACGTCGAGAGGCATGTCGGCCTCCTCGAAGCGGTCCTGGACCTCGATGACTTCGCCCTGGGTGTTGTAGTTCCAGCGGCACTGGTGGTACGCCGTCGCGAACTGGGGCGGCATCTGCGCGGGGCCAGTGAGGGCGGCGTACTGCTCGAACAGCGCGGTCGGGTTGGGGCCCGGGAGGAGGAGCAGGTCCATGATGCCGCTCTCCGAGATCCAGTGCGTCTGCACGCCCTTGGTGTGCGCGACGTCGACCCACGTCTCGGACGCGACGAGGTTCAGCACGCCAACCGTGCCCCGGGCGCTGTGCGCGTGGAGGAGCGGCACGGCACCGTACAGCGCCATCGGGCTGTCCGCGACGTACTCGAAGATGTCGACGTTCCAGAGACGGTACGGCTCCTTATAGTAGCTTCCCTCACCAATGGTGTCAGGCAGCGAGAGCGGGGACGCGTGCTCGGGAAGACCGAAGACGTGCTTGGCGAGCGGGAAGGTCAAGTCAAGCGAGAACGCCTCGGGGCCTGCCATCAGCGAATATGGGGACGTGGTACTCACCCTTGGGCTTCGAGTCGCGCCACCGCTTCCAGTGCTCCTCGAACATGTCGCCGTCCTCGGTCTCGAACCACGAGCGGTCGACCGTGTGCTCAAAGGGCTTCTGCTCCTCGGGCTCGGTCTTGATCTCCACAGCTTCGGTGGCTTCGGCGCCCTCCTCGGTCTTGACCTCGCCCTCCGTCTCCTCCTTGACCTCCTCTTCAATCGCAATCTCCTTGGTGCGGAAGTGCTCCATGTGGAACAACCCGCGGTCGTTGAACACGACCTCCTCGTGCCCGCCGCGCACCATCGCGATCCGCAGGGGCGCGTGGTTGATCCGCAGCTCCAGTCCCTGGCCGTACTTGACGGTGCTCACGCCATTCTTGGTCGTAATCTGGGCGCTGCCGTGCGCCGGCTCAGGGGTAAGGAGCGCCCACTTGGCCGTCTCGTTGTACCGGCGCCACGGGGAGGCGGAGCCAACCTCGTCGACGCGGACACGCGCGATGTCGCCCTCGAGGACGTCGACGCGCAGCTCAAACGACACATCGGGGTACAGCGTCGAGGAGAGGGGGAAGGTCCATGCCGCGTCTTTGGGGCCGCCGATCTGGGACGACGAGGCCGGGAACGGCTCGCCGAGCGTGTAGGGGGAGACGAAGTCGGACGCCTCGGACTTTGTAGAGAGCGGCCGCAGGCGGCGGCAGAACGAGGTCTGGCCGCACTCCTTGAAGTCTTCGCGCTTAACGGCGTGGGCGCCGAGGGCGAAGAGGAGGGCTGGGAGGAGCAGCTTCATTGTGAGTGCTCCTCTGATGGATGAGAGTCGAGTGACAAGATGGAGGATGTGCCAGGTGGAGGGTGGTGATGGTGACGCGCAAAGGGTCCCTCACCCCAAGCGCCATCGGACTCGGCCCGACACCGGAGTTCAACCGGCGGCAGAGTTTATTAGAAAAGTAGTGCATTAGCGGGATCGAATTATCCTAATTGGCCTCTTGCTAAGTATGTAAATGGGTGGCAACGTGTTGATGGATTTTTCTGCCTCCGCATTCTCCACAATCACCTTTCCTCGTCGCCAGTCCGCCCTCCACTTCAGACGTCCACCTCGTACGCCATCACAACAAGCACCTCGAGCACCCCCGCACTCGTCTCCTGCTCCTCCCAACCCCTCTGGCTCATCCTACCTCTGACCCCCTCCGCCCCCGTGGCAAGGGGGACCGCTTCCTCCCCTTCCTTTCCCACCCATCCCCCCATGCCGCCCATAAAGCTCAAGCTCTCTCTTGGGGGCGCGAGGCCCCTCTCCGCGGTGCCCGCGACCCCAACGCCAGCCAACGGGGTGAACGGTAGCGGCCCCTCGACGCCAGTGGCAGGTCCCTCCCGCCCGCCCTCGGAAGGGCCCTCCGTCCGCGTCATCCTCCCCCTCACAGCGACGCCATCCACCCCCGCCAGCGAGGCGAGCACGCCCGAGGGCGCGGCGCCCAAGCGCAAGCGTGGGCGGCCACGGAAACACCCGTTACCGGTCCCCACGGCGATCCCGCCACACGTCGCGCCCACACGCGCCCGCTCGCCGTCCGTCAAGCTCGAGCCGGACGACGACCCCCTCTCGTCGTGGCCCCTCTCCCCCAGCGCCGAGTATGGGACTCCCGCCGACACTAGTACGCCGGCCACCCCATGGCGCGAGGGTAGCGAGGACATGACGACGTACTCGTCGCGGCGGCAGTGGAAGCGAGTCAAGAAGCCGTTCCGCGAACTTGCGAACAAGATCCTCGCGGAGATGCGACGCAAGGACGAGTACGGGTTCTTCCTCCAGCCAGGTAAGCTGATCTAGGCCCGCAGGTTAGCTGACAACAGTCGACGCCGACGAGTACCCCGGCTACGTCGAGACCATTGGTGGGCCAGACAATGCGATGGACCTCGGGACGATGCAAAAGAAGCTCGACGACGGGGAGTACAGCACGATTGAAGAGCTAGAGGTGAGCTAATATTAGTGCATGGAGCTGACTCCAGGCCGACGCACGGCGCATCCACACAGCTGCCCACGCGTTCAATCTCCCCGGCACTGCGGCCTTCCGAGAAGCCGACAAGGTGTTCAAACACGGCATGAAGCACATCGAGCGCTCGCGTCCACTCGTCCTCACCCCCACGCCATCATTATCTCCCTCCGTCCCCCCGTCCAATCTCCCTGACTCGGAGCGCGCGACTCCCGCACGACGAGGGAAGGAGATCAAGCCGGAGCATCTGATCCCCGAGGTGATGCTCGAGTTCCCCGCCAACTCGTTGCAGGCCAAGGCGGTTGGCTGGAACCTCACCGGCGGCCGGCGCGTACGCGCCAAGCGACTCGTCCGCGGCCGCGAGAAGTTCTCCGGCAGGTGGCGCGACATGCTCCCCGATGGCAGCTACGACGTCGCGGAGATGGACGACCCGGCCGACATGCTTGAACACCTCCGCACACGCAAGGCGAGCTCATGGCGCGATGTCCCCGACTGGGTTGGGATGGGCGAGGGCGAGGACGAGTGGTGGGACTGGGAGGGCTTGGGCGGACCCACGGGCCAGCCGCCACTGCCCGGTGCACCGCGGCTCAAGCCCAAGCCGCTGAAGATGAGGACACTCGACCTGCAGTGGGGCCGCTTCGACGAGGTCAGGGAAGACATGCGCGCCGCACGCATCGCCGCCCTCCCCGAAGGTTGGACCATGCCGCGCTTCTCCGAGCAGGACGACGTCGAGCTCCTCGCGGCCCACCTCCGTCCGGACGCGCCGCGCCTGCGCGCGGGCCTCCCACCCCAAAACTTTGTGGACGTCAACGCCGGCCAGCCCGCGTCCTCCTACCTCGCCGACATAGCGCTCGGCGACGTCCGCGGGGAGGCGTACACCGCCAGCGTACGGCGCTTCCTCTCAGGCATCAACACCGACCCCGAGACGCAGGCCGACCTTGCTGGATACGTCGAGGAGAAGTGGCACGGTGGTGTGCTCCAGTCGCGCCTCTCGCGTGCTGCGCGGGACACTGCCAATGCGCTCTCCAACAAGGACCCCGCGCTGCTGGAGAAGGCGCGCGCCGCACACGCGCGCCTCGCCCTCCGCCGACTCACGAGCGCCGAGAACCCCCTCGACTTACAGCCCCTGCTCCGCGAGCCGGCCGACTTTATGCACCCGGGCGTGGGCGGCAAGGGCGGGGTGGAGGTGGCGCTCAAGTGGGTCGGCGACGAGATTGCGCGAGTGGTGCGCGAGCGCGACGCAAAGGGAGTGGACGGCGACGGGGACGTGGAGATGAAGACCGAGCCGAACGCCAATGGGAAGCGCGCGGCTGATGGTGAGGAGCCAGACGCCAAGCGCGTCAAGTTTGAGGATGGCGCGGCGGCGCCGGCTGCCCCAGCTGCCAATGGCGACGCCAAGCCCGAGGTCGATGCCAAACCCGAGGCCAAGCCCGACAGCGAGGAGGGCCTGCGCGCGCTGCGCCTCGAGCTCGTCGCGCTGTCCAAGTTCTACCCGCTCGCGTCGTTAAAGAAGATGGAGGCGGCGGACGCCGCGCGCCTCCTCCCCGCCAACGTGCGCAGTCTGATGACACGCCCCCCGCCGACAAAGTAGTAGAGGTTGTATAGATATGCCATGCTGTCGAATGCTGCGCGTGCGGGGGTGGTGGCGGAGAGTGTAGGGCCTGCTGAGCTCATCTGTGGACCTGAACACCACTCCACTGTGATCCTCCAGCGCCACCCGAGAAGACCGTGCAAATAACCCCTCGTTCCGCCCTTGACCCCAAGATCCCAAGATATTGGCTATGAAAACGCCCGAAAATGGTCACTTCGTCACCGCTCCGAGAACACCACCCATTTCCCCAGCCTCCTGGACAGACACACTTCCACAATCTGCAGATACGCCATATCTGGCACCTGGAATCGATTCCCCGGCCCCCAAATTCCTATTCTGGCCTTGCGCGCTCTCCCAGTTCTCAATAGCTTCCCCGCAATCCGTCCACAAAGCTTCCAACATCCCTCACTTCCGCAGACCCGGCATATCTCATTGTGCCTACGGCCTAATGACATGCCTAGGCAACCCTCAGCCTCGCACTGCCATCTTCTGCATGTTATCTGCCCTTACATGGTCTATGCTCTAGATCCATCTCTGCTACTGTCCTACCAAAAATCTACTGCGTGGCAGATCTACTGCCCATCAGTCGCGCGGCGGCACGCGCGCTTGAGCCCGGCGATCTTGCGCCCGGATGAAGCCGAGCTGTCGCTCCGCGCCTCCGCCTCCGCCTCGTCCTCCTCACGGGGGCGGGTTCGCCGGGTGGAGGGGGTGGCCGACTTCGCCTTGGGGGCCAGCGCGGCTAGGGTGTCCTTGGCCAGCCTGTTCTGCCCCGCGAGGATCTGGAGCGCCTGCACGGCGTGCGTGTTGCGGTCGTGGGCGCGTCTCCCGAGCGCGGAGATGGCCTCGCGGAGCAGGTCGTTGGCGTTCACCATCCGCGCGAGGGCGCGGTACGCGAACGACTTGGGGTCGGTGTGCTCGGGCAAGGCGAGGTGCACGAGGGAGACCTGCGCGAAGGGGTCGAGGTTGATGGCGTCCGTGATGATCTTGTTCACTGCCTCTTGGTGCCCGAGCAAGGCCTTGTCGAGAGTGCCGGCGTACGCTGCGGGGAGGCCGTCATAGAGGTCGTCGGCGGGAATGGCCCCGGCGTCGGGGTGGGGCTGCGGGGAGAGGACGTCGTGCGGCTGGGGCTGGGTGGGGGGCTCGGTGCGCTGCGGGACGACCTGGGAGAGCGCGCTCTCTTCGTCGATCTGCTGGAGAATGCGGCGCTCCTCGGCCTCGCGCGCCAGGCGCCCCTCCTCGAATTGGTGGAAGAGGAGGAGGTCGGCCTCGGCTTGGAGGAGGGAGGGACTCTCCTGCTCCGCCTGGCGCTCTCGCTTGGCCTGAAGGAGTGACAGGCGCTCCTCCTCTGCCTGGCGCAGGCGAAGCTGTTCCTCGGCTTGACGAAGCGCCAGCTCCTCCTGGTGGCGACGGAGGTCTTCCTCGGCTTGAAGTCGCACACGGTGCTCCTCCTCAGCCCTGCGGACACAGAGCTCCTCTTCGGCCTGAAGACGGCGGTGCTCCTCTTCGGCTTGAAGACGGCGGTGCTCCTCCTCGGCTTGAAGCCGGCGGTGCTCCTCCTCGGCTTGAAGACGTACACGGTGCTCCTTCTCCGCCTGCAGCAGGCGAAGCTGTTCCTCGGCTTGACGACGCTCCAGCTCCTCCTGGTGGCGACGGAGCTCCTCCTCGGCCCGAAGTCGTGCACGGTGCTTCCGCTCGGCCTCGATACGGCGGTGCTCTTCAGCCTGGCGACGGTCCTCCTGGGCTTGAAGGCGTACCCCCAGCCCCTCGGCTTGAAGGCGTGCAGGGCGGTCACCCTCCGCCGGGCGACGGCTCTCCTCCTGGGCGATAAGGCGAGCACGGCGCTCCTCAACCTCGAGGTATTCGAGGCGCTCCATCTCGATCGCAATCTGATTCGCGCTCTGGTCGGCAAGGATCTGCTGGCGCCCGGCGGCCCTACGCTGCATCTCCAACTACAGATCGAGCTCCTCTGCTCTGTCGCGGATCTCGCATCTCGCAAGGGCATGCATCAGGGCCAGGTCGACCTGCTCCTCGATCGCGAGGGGCTCGATGTCGTCGGGCTCGAGGACGGCGATGAGCTCGGGAGACTCGGGGCGCGAGGGGGGGAGCTCGCGGTATGGGTGGAGAAGGGCGCTGTTGTGGGTGTGGCTCTCCCTCAGGTCCTCTTCGACCTCCATGTATGCGTCGAAGACCATGAGGGCTGGGGGTGTCGGGCTAGCGGGAGTTACTCCCGTGTTCCACATGGCGCCAGGCCGGGATCCTGGAGGGTCGATGAAGGGGTCCACAGCGTCCTCCGCAATCGGGGTGGCGTTGGGCTGGAAAGCGCCGGTGAGGGCGGGGCGAACCTTGGGCTTGAGGCGGAACGAGCGGAGGACCTTCTTGGGCTTGCTGGGCGAGGAGCGGACCTTGCGCGGCGAACGGGGAGATCTCATGCTAGAGAGGGAGCGCAGAGAGCCAGTCGGCGTGCGTGGCCGCGGGAGGGAGCGGCCGACGCGCGGGCAGCACGGGCAGTGCGCGACGTGGCGGCGGTTGCACTTGTGGCAGTCGGTGACGGCGATGAGCTCGTGGCCGAGCTTCTGGTGGTTCTGCGCCTCCTGGAGGAGGGAGAGAGCGCGCGCCGCCCCCTGCTTCGCCGCGTCCAGCTGGGCAAGGAGGGCGCGGTTCGTCTCGCAGAGGTTCTTGAGGAACGCCTCGAAGTTGTCCCAGTGCTTGACATCCGGGTCGTTCGGGTCGAGGGCTCTACCCATGCCTTTCTGAGCATTCTTGGCCGTCTCGAAGACGTCTTCCCATCCGTCGATGACGTTGCCCCCGATGTCATTCTCGACCCAGACAGCCCCGCCCATCGTGCGGCCTTCGACTGGGGTGGGTGGGGTGTCTGGCTCGGTAAGTGGCAAGGCCCATCCGACGTCCAGCCATCCATCCCTATTGTTCTGGATGCTCGCGCCACTGCCCGTGGTGGAGCTACCGTCCGAGGGAGTGGATGCACCCGTCCCGCCCAGCACCAGGCTGAGGGCGAGGAGGTCTTCACGCGGGAGTTTGGATAGTGTCGTAGGTGACTTGTGGGCGTGCGGGGTGGGGATAGGCGACTTCTGTGTGGGGTTCGCGTCCGGGTACGACAGGTGGGTGTGCGGGTTGTGGATGGGCGTCGAGTTGGCGATCGCCGCCAGGAGGGTGTAGGCGCGGGGCATGGTGGACCGGAGGATGCAAGAGTGGTGGTAGACAAGAGACGCGGGTGTGGGTTATTGTTTAGTGTGGACAGAGGATGATGGAGTGGGGAGATGCAAAAGCAGTGGCGAAACTCTCAAAGCCAGGTGACGGGGGCAGAAGGGGGCTGACTCGATGATGGGACAGCGCCAGCCTCGCACCAGGTGATGTGATGATGAATGGGTCATGGACTAGGGACCGTATGTAATATTGTTGTGTTGTGCCACTTGGGGTGAGGAATGTGGGTGGAGCGATCCCCGAAACTAGGGGCTGTGCGGGGAAAGTTCTGATGCCATCAGCAACACGTGCACTCCTGCAGACTAACGAAGTGCGAGGAGCGAGGCGATTGATGTACCCCCGGTGCGCCTTGAGCTGGAGAGGCCACATGCATGCACTGTGCGCGGTGCTGAGACCACAGGCGTGTTGGGTGGTACGCATTGTCATTTCACTAATATTACACTAATAAACACAATCTACAATCACGCCCCAGCATAGTTCTGGGCCCAAACATGGCGCAGGTCACCAGATCCCCTCCCAAGGTCTCCTCCTAAGGCCCCTCATGGCACTCGTGGCGGCTTTAGACTCTCCGCAGCCGGCCCTCAATCATGTCGGCCAGCCGGGCAAGGTCGCGCATCCCTCGCTCCCCGCGCTCAGACCACTCGGTCGCAAGGGCGTCAAGTTCCTCGAGCCGCAGCTCGGGCGCGACGTGCCAGCAGGCTATCTCGCCGAGAGACTGAATGACTTGGGTGTCCGAGGCAGTGTTGGTTCGCGCACGCTCTCGGGCGGCGATGGCGGCGCTCTCGGTGCGTGCCCGCGCGCGCATGTACTGTAATAGGGCACGGATGACGACGAGAAGCGGCTTGAGGCGGTGAATCGCACTAAATGTGGATAACAGCGCTCTAACGTTGGCACGGTGTGTCTGGAGCACGGAGCGGGTGTATCTGTCCGCTATTGGCGAGGGGGCGTGGTTGGACTTGGCGGAGGCGGAGAGGGGGAAGGTGTGGGTGCTCGCCACCGAGGAGCAGATGCTGGGCGTGCGCTCCGCCTGGTGTCAGCTCGACACGGAAGGAGTGGAGCTTACCATCAGCCAGTAAAGGCTCTCCTTGAGGGCGCGAAGCTCCTCGTCGCCCGCCCTGAGTGATGCGATCACATCCTCCGCGCGGTGGAGAAGGAAGACGATGTCCTCTCGTGGGAAGCGCCGGTCGAGTTGGGCAGGGTACGCCTCCACCCACCACGTCTGCGCGATGCGGGGGAAGAGCCACGGCTTGCCCTCGAGCCGGGTGGGGTGGCTGATGTCAAACGACCCGATGTGCGCCTCCCACCCCTTGATTATCTGGTGATGGGGCGTCAACACTCTGATCGG
>JAMALN010001181.1:0-10310 GCA_023630115.1 Cutaneotrichosporon sp. PK4640 | reverse complement strand
CGGACAGCATCTCCAACCCGTCGTACAGCAACTTGAACTCGCTGTCCGCCATAAGCCTCGACAGGCTGCAGCCGCAGCAGCAGCACCCTCACCAGACTCCTGACCCGCACGTCATGGCCTATGTCCGACAGCAGGCGGCCTACCAGCAGCAAATGCAGCAGCCTGCCTTGTCGCAGTCGACCCCCAACCTGACTCCCACCGCCCCGGCTGCCGACCCCAACAGCTTGAGACAGGCACAGTCGACTATGACCCTGCCGCTGCCCTCGACAAACCACATGCCTCCGCCAGACACACACATGGCTTCGCCTTCGCAAGCCACCTCCAAGCTTGGTCCTCCCCCGCCACCAGCCCCGAGCGGCGGCAAGAAGAAGAAGTGGGGCCTGTCGTCCGTCTTTGGCGGTGCTGGCGGCAAGAGCGGGACCTCCCTCCCCTCGGTCGACGAGCATTCAGCTGCAACGACTTCGCTCAAGCGCACGCAGTCTGGCCAGTACGCCGACGACCGCATCCCTCCTGGCCCGCAGTCACCCGTAGACCCCAAGATGTCGAAGAAGGAGGCCGAGCGCCAATCGCGCGAGCTTCTCAAGGCCAAGCGCGAGGCAGCCGAGCGCGCTCAGAAGGAGCGAGCTCGCGCGGTTCTCAACAAGCGTGCGCAGTTGGTCAGCGGGCGGAACGTGGAAGTCGAATACCTGAACATTACCACCGACAACATCACCCCTCCCGTGAACAATGGCTTGACAAAGCAGGCTTCGCGTCCCGTTGCTGGCTACCCGAGCGGGTATCCCTCGTCTCACGGGTCTACGCTGCAGTCGGCATCCATCCCGTCTCTCGCATCCTTCCCCGGTCCAGGCCAGTCGCCATACCTCCAGGTGGACGATGGGATGGGCCGCAACAAGGCCCGCAAGCAGTCCGAGGAGGACGACCACAGCTCGATAGGGAGGGCATCTGCCAAGAGCCGAAGCCTCCTCAGCGTCGCTACGATGGAGAGCGAGTAAGTGTAACGGCGCCTTCTTGGAGAGCAACCTGCTAATATCAGTCCCACTGGCTCGCGCCGCAGCCTGCACAACGTGTGGCCCGATCAGATGTCGCAGTCGTCGCGCAGGCCGCCCTCAAACACGTACAGGGCGTCCATGTCGCACTCGTCGGCGTCACTTGACAACCAGCTGTCATCGCAGCTGCAGCGCACCTCGGTTCAGTCGGCTTCCGAGTCGTCACTCTCCCTTGGCCGTGGGCCCATGCCTCCCAACCGCGCGTCCATGTCTGGCCCCTCGATCCAGAACCTTGACCAGGGCTACCAGCCCACCGCCCCGTATGGCTACCCAGCCGGCCACGCGATGAGCGTCGGCGGCAGCGCCAGCCGCCGGAGCAGCCGTGCCCAGCTTCCCAGCATAGAGGACTGGCACGCGCCATCCCCCTCTATAAACCCCATGTTCAAAGTCGTGAGTGGGATGCCTACAGCTGTAGCTAACCCCAGCCCCCCGGCGAGACCCAGCCGCATCCCAACGACAACGGCCTGCCGCCGTTCGCGTCGCTCGTCAACATGACAGACCCGCGCAACCAGAACCAGCCCCAATAACAATCTAACCCCTCCGCCTCCGGACCATGTGCTATCGCCTGTGCCTGTAGCCGACTCGGAACTCACCCGCATCTGTTCTTTCTCTGCCATCAATATCACCCAGCATCTGGCCACGGCCTCTGTATAGCATCGCGCGTCCTCGGATGCATCTCATTCCATGTGGCAGTTCCGTCATCGCTCGCAAGTGCGCGATCGCGAGCGAGTGCGAGGGGCCTGATCGTGCGATGCCGGCAGGTGTGTGTGCTCGTGCACACGCTTGGCGCTGCCCAGGCCCTGCTTAATGCCTGGCCTACGGTGTCTGCCCTGTCCTCGCCCTCGTCGCTGGTGCCTTTCCAGGCTCATTAAGCTCGGCGCCGTGCCGTGGCTGCACTGAGGTATGAATCCATGATCGAAGGCACGGCGACGACGTGGGCAACCAGACGTGGGCAACCACGCGGCGCGGCGGGCGCCGCTGAGTGGAGCAGCCAGGTGACTCCGCAACTCGCCCGAGGTCAATGCGCGGCCGTCTCCCGTCACCATACCGTCACGCCGCCACATGTCGCCACCACACGCCGCCACCGCACACGCCGCCGCCATGCACACATGCCAGATCTGCACCACCGGGCACTGATAACCGGCCCACCGGCGCACATCGCATCAGCCTGCACTCACGTCATGCTGACCGCCATAGCACGCTCGCCACTCGTGCAGGATTTCGGCGCCGCTTTAGCTCCGGCCCGGGAGCCTCACTGCCGCGGTGTTGGGTGGCAATTCGACGCTGGTAAAGCGGCTATTTCGGGCGGACTCGTCACCACTGGTGGAGGTTGGCGGAGAACAGAAATTTCTAACGGCGCTGTTCCAGGAATAGCGCGCGCTGCAACAGCGCTCTTGGCCCCGGGCGGAGGGGGGAAAGCGGGGGGGGGGGGGGGGGGGGGAACATTATGCTGGGGTTTGGGCCACGAGTGTGGGGGGCTACTGTAGGCTGGAGTGAGGGCCAGGAGTGAGGGGAGCGCAGTAAAGCTGATCCGCGCTGATTGACACCTCACATTCCACCATGGCCGACACGGGGATCACTGCCATGCCCGACGCGGAGACGGCTACGCTCGCCAGCGACGTCGAGAAGAAGGGGCTGAGCGCGCTCGAGCGGCGCGAGGAGGCGCTGCTCCGGCGCGAGGGCGACCACGGGATCAGGCGCGACCTCAAGCCGCGGGTCGTGTCCATGATCGCCATTGCGGGGACGATTGGCACGGGCCTGTTCCTCAGCTCGGGCTCGGCGCTGACGGTGAGCCACAAACGGTTGGGGTCTGACGCTAGTCTGGCGGGCCGGTCGGCGCGTTCCTCGGGTACACGGTCATGGGGCTCATGGTCGGCAGCATGATGTACTGCCTCGGTGAGATGTGAGTTGCTCCGCGCCCGGGCCTGTGCGCTCGCCTGCCTCTCGGCTCTTGGCTCATGCGCTCGCCGCCCGCCGCCGCTGACCCCAGGATGTGCTTCACCCCCAACGTCGGCGCGTTCATCGAGATGGGCGCCAACTACATCGACCCGTCCGTCGCGTTCTGCATGTCGTGGGCGTGCATGATGCAGAGCTGCGTGTGCATCCCCGCCGAGATCAGCGCCATCGGCCTGCTGGCCGGGTACTGGGACAAGAACACGGACCACCTCGCGGGGTACATTGCCGCGGGCGTGGTGGCCGTCGCGCTGGTGACCGTCATCCCCGTGCGGTGGTACGGCGAGGTCGAGTTCTTCTTCGCGGCCGTCAAGGTGACCGCGCTGGTCGGGCTGATCATCTTCGGCATCGTCGTCAACTGCGGCGGCGTGCCCGGCACGCCGTACATCGGCGGGCGGTACTGGGTGCACGAGCCGTTCAACGACGGCTTTCTCGGGCTCAAGCCGCCGCCCAAGGCGCGCTTCCTGGGCTTCTGGCAGGTGCTCACGGCCGCCGGGTACTCGTTCAGCGGGATGGAGAGCCTCGCCGTCGTTGCGGGCGAGGCGGCCAACCCGCGCAAGACAATGCGCCTGGCGGTGCGGACGGGTGTGTGCCGCTGCGATTTCGCTCACGCCAGTCTTCTACCGCGTCGTGGGGCTGTACGTGCTCTCGATCCTGGTGCTGGGCCTGAGCGTGTCCCAGCACTCGCCGGACCTGCTGGACGCGGTCGACGCGGGCGGCGAGACGGCCGCGAGCTCGCCCTTTGTCGTGCTCTGCCGGCAGGTCAACGTCAAGGTCCTGCCCGACATCATCAACGCCGTCGTGCTGACGAGCGCGTTCTCGTCGGCCAACGAGAACGCGTACGCCGTCGCGCGCTTCACCATGGCCATGGCGCGGCAGGGGTGGCTGCCCCGCCGCGTGTTCCTGTACACGGTGCACGGCGTGCCGCTCGCGGGCGCGCTCTTTGCGAGCGCGATGGGCTGCCTCGCGTTCATGAGCTGCAGCGAGGGCAGCAACCAGGTGTTCCTGTGGTTCTCGAACCTCGACGCGCTGTCCGCCATGGTGCTCTGGATCCTCATCTGCGCGGCCTACACCCGCTTCTACCGCGCCCTCAAGGTGCAGGGTGAGTCACCTCCAAGCTTCGCTGATGCAGGCATCGACCGGCGCAACCTCGCCTTCCGGTCGTTCGGGCAGCCGTACCTCGCGTGGATGTGCATTGCGTTCTTCTCGCTCGTGGTGCTGTTCAACGGGTTCAGCGCGTTCGTCAACGGCTTCAAGAAGAGCAACTTTGTCGCGTCGTACATCACCCTCCCCATCCTGTTTGTCGCGTGGGCCGGGTACAAGGTCGTGTACCGCTCCAAGGTGATCCCGCTGGACAAGATTGACCTGTCGGGCGGGCCGGCAAAGGCGCTCATCGGGACCGCGTATGACAAGTAGCGCCGAGGAGCATGGGTGAGAGCATAGAGCATGGATGCATGTGTTTGGAACGTTGCGGGGCCGTAACTGCTGCCCTCCGAGCCGCGGCTCACGCCAGAGGACATCTCATGGCCAAAGAAGTGTGGCCGCTGCGCCTGCCACGCCACACACACAGAGAAACGGACACCACCTGCCACTCTAAGATACAGAGGAGCTGGACCAGAGATCATGGGATGCATAGCGCGGTTTGGAAAGCGCGCACTTAGACGGTTCTCGAGGATCCATAGCACTGTTCAGATCTGGATTCGAAGGGCGCTGCGAGGCCACGTTCCAAGGGCGATAGTTACGGTGGTGTCAGGTGATTCTCATCAGAGTGGCTCCGGCACAGAACAGTGCTCACCACACCCATTACAGGCCCAAGAGAGGGGCATGCACCGTGCTCCGGGATGCAAAGGATCTGGAGCGCCGGGTGCAAGCGTGGTGGGATGGGAGGCGGGAGGGCTGTGACGTGCCACATTCTTTGTCAGATGGTGTACTGTCTGGAATGACACCGGAGAGCTTCCACTGCTCAAAGGAGGTGCTACCGACTTCGGAGGGGCTTGGGCTCCTCGAAGGTAATGACGAGTACAGTCGCCATTGGAGATGAGGGATCGGTGAAGGCAGACGCCTGGGTAGGAAGGCAGACGCCTGGGTAGCGCTCCGAGTTGGAAGTTTGTCGGAAGAGCTGGGATGCACACGTAGCATGTCAGCGGAGTCGGCACTGTGGGACAGACTCGCATCAGCAGATGTGAGTACGGTGCTCAGCCTCGCCTCGCCGCCCATGCAAGGTACACCACCCGTGTGTCAGCGCCCCCCCAGCAGCAAGAGCGTGGTGTGTGCAGTGCGCACACCCATAGCGCACGTCCGGCGGACGCGCCCTCGCCCCACACATGCGACCCAATGCATACCATATACAATGTCCAGCGCTCTGGCCTCCGCCGGGGCCTCTGGCAGAATCTTCTACGCCTCCTTCTTCTCGTCGGCGTCGTCCTTGATGGCTACCTTCTCGACGGCCTGGCGCGCGCCCTCGAGCTGCGCCTCGGCCTCGAGCTCCTCGAGCACCTTCTTGGTGCCCTCGACGATAATATCGTGCTCGACCGAGTGTATCCTGGCCTCGACGTCGGCCAGCTCGTCGCCCTCCTTGATCTCGACCTCGCGCACGATGAGCGGCTCGCCGCGGTCGACCTCGCGGATGACGCGGTGCACCATCACGCCCGTGCCCTTGACCTCGCCCTTCTGCCACGCCTCAAAGGCGCGGGGGATGGCGTTGGCGCCGTCGAACGCGCCGGGCAGCGCGGGGTGGAGGTTGATGCAGGGGATGGGGAAGTGCTGCGTCGGCGGGGGGGCGGGCAGCTCCTTCTCGGGGATGACGTCGGCGGCCGCGACGTGCTTGGGTGCCGCCTCGCCCGAGGGGGGCGGGAGGGCGGGGGCCGCGGGCGGCGCCTTGTGGCCCTCGAGAATGTCGAGGAACGAGTCTGAGAGAATGTGCATCCACCCGGCCAGGACGACAATGTCGGGGCGCGACTCGAGGACACGGCGGGCGACCTCGGCGTCGTAGTTCTCGCGCGTGGCGCCGGGGTTGCGGTTCAGGAACGTCTTGAGCGCACATACGCTGGTCGGGACGGGGGGACGGGCGTTGGCCGCGCGCGTGAGGCCGTACGCGTTCGAGCGCGAGGACAGGACGTACGTCACCTGCGCGTTGGGGAGGCGGTCCGTGAGCGACGCGTCGAGGATGGCCTGGAGGTTGGAGCCTGCATCAGATACGGCGAGCGAGCATCCTCACCAGAGCCCGAAATGAGGACGGTGATGCGCTTGGTGCGCGTCGACGGGTCGATCGTCTCGTGCAGCGTCGGCATGGTGGATGGATATTTGTTGGACGGAGGAGCACGGCGGTCAAGAGAGAGATCCAACTTTCTGCTGTTAATTGGGCGTTGGAATGACGTGTTAATGCTGATTCTATTGATGCCCAGGAACAAGGCCTCGCCGAAGTGTGGGTGGATCAACGGGGGGGGAGGATTACTCGAACTGCTCATGTCAACTTGCTGCACGCGCACTATACATCTCCCTCTCCACGACCTAGTCATTCCTGTTCCCAGCATCGATTCTCCGTGACCTGTCTCTCGTCCGCGGTCCGTTCTCGCCACTCGCCGCCCGCCGCCCGCCGCCGCGCGATTCATCACACCCACACACTCCCCTCCCTCCCCCGCCGACACGCCACTCCACCATGGGCCGCTCCAAGCCACGCACAAACAAGCGGCCGCCACCCAAGCCGAACCGCCGCACCGCGCCGGTCCCCTCCGCGCAGGCGCCGGACTTTGACCCCGCCGCGGGCCTCTTCCCCCCTCCCTCGACGCTGGACCCCTCGGACCCCGGCTTCCCCTCGGCGTTCCAGAGCTGGTCGACGAGCGCGCTCAACCAGCTCAACCAGCTGCGCCAGCTGCCTGCCCTCTCACCGAGCCAGCTCAGCGCGATCGCGGGCGCGGCCGCCGGCGTCTCGGACGCAGGCTTCCAGGGCCAGGGACCGTGTATCGACCTCCCGCAGAGTCTCGCCGCCCTCTTTGAGGCAAAGCTCACGCTTGACCGCGAAAAGGCCAAGCTTATGCGCATGCAGAAGGAGCTCAGGGGGTTCCGGGACGGCATGGCGGGCCCCGCGCCCGCGCAGGCGCCCCCACCCCTCCCAACCGCGAAGGGCAAGGAGGTGGCCTCGGCGACAGTCGAGGACGAGCTCGCCGAGTGCACCTGCGGCCGGAACGGGTATGTGATGTCGAAGGTTGATCTGACACCAGCCACACGCACGAGTATCCCGGCTCGGCGCACTCGGGCTCGGACGACTACTACTACTACGACACAGAGGACGAGTGCTGCGAGTGCTGTTCGCACGACCACAGCTACGTCGAGTGCGACCACGAGCCGGGCGAGTGCGACTGCGAAGAGTATGACGAGCACCACCACCACGACGAGTACTACGAGCCCGAGCGGGGATTTGAGGCGCTGGTACTGGGCCCCGACGGGCGGCCCGCAAACCTCACCCCCGAGCAGGCGATGGCGCTGTTCGAGCGCCAGCCATACCTGCACTCGCCGGAGGCGCGGGCCATCTTGGCAAGGGGACACGCGCAGGCGGCCGAGGTCGCGGCGGCGAAGCAGCAGCTGGTCGATGGCGGGGAGCGAACGGAGCGCAGCGCGGGCCAGAGGGTAGGCGGGCCTGGCGAGAGGGTAGATGAGGAGAGGAGGGACGAGAGGAGAAACGCACATGGCGGGGAGGCGCCGCGCCGCCGCCTCGCCGACGACCCGGAGAGGATGGACGAGGCCGTACGCGAGCTCTTCAACTGGATCAAGGCTGTCGTGTGGACGATTGAGCAGGCCGCCATTGTCGCCGGCCGCCGTGCCCCGCTCCGCCCGCAGCGCCGCGATGTCCCGGAGCAGTAGTGTCGAGAATCAAACCAATCATTGTACCACCACCCCATGCCGTCACACGAACCATGCATCCTCATTCTAGCGCACACGTGGGCGTTGCGGGGGGGTGCAGCAAGCACCGGGAGGCGAGCGAGCAGCGAGCCAGAGCACAGCTGTGCTCTCATCTCAAGGGGGACAGAGTGGGGTTGCGGAAAGTTGGGTGGAGGCGGAGACGCGGACATCTCCGCTCGCACTGTCGAAATGATCACGACCGTGCATCTTGACAACACATCATCTCCATCTTCCACTCATCCACAACAACCATGGTCGTATGTTTGCTGGCCCGCGTATTCAGACACCTGACAGCAGAAACTCCTCGTTCAGATCGGGATGGAGCGCGAGGGCGTGACGGACGTCGTGCCCGAGGACGGCTACGAGTTCTTCTTCAACGTGGGTGTGCCTTCCTCCGCCCTCCTCTCTCTGGCTTGGAGGCAGCGGTCTGCAGCGCGTTTGAGAGGGTACCATACCACCCGTCACTCCTCGCAACGTACTGCCCTTCTCCCCATTCAGCTGCGCTCTTGTGACTTCGCGCTGACACCAGGTCACCTGCACGTCGTGCCGCGAGGAGCACCCCAAGGCGGTGTCGTTCAACCAGACGGAGGAGCACGAGCTGAGCGGCAGCCGTGGCAGCGCCAACTTTGTCTGGCGCTGCGGCAACTGCAAGGTGGGTAGCACGAGCTGAGAGGTGGAGGCCAGCTTCCTCACCCGAGCATACCTGACACCAGCGCGAGCAGAGCTGCTCGTTCGCGCCGCCCTCGGCGTCGTCCAAGAGCGTCGCGCCGCTCCCATACACTGCCGAGAACGGGCAGCTCGCGCCCTTCGTCGCCCTCGACTGTCGCGGGCTCGAGGTGACCAAGTTCCACTTCCGCGGGGCGTGGAAGGCCGTCGGCGAGGACAGCGGGGCCAAGTTTGAGGTCGACCTCGACGAGGGCGAGGACCGGTGGGACGACTACGACGAGGGCGCCGGCATCCCCGTGTCGGTGAGCGAGTTCCGGAGCGAGGTCAAGCGCGCATAGAGGTTATAGTTGATGCGATACTGCTGCATATTCTACCCTAGTACGGTGACGATGTCCTAGATGTTGCCCTGGCCCCACTGCGCGGCCTCGGCGGCGAGCTCGACGGCCGCAAGGCCCCAGTCCTCGCCGTGGTCTGGTGTCAGCTTTGTGTACATGGGGTAGGTCTCTCCCATTTCCATTGTCCAGCTCCCAGCTCCCAGCTCCCAGCACTGGTCACACCCAGCGCCTCGCTCCTATCGTCCCACACCCCCACTGCCGACTCACTGTGCCCCTTGGTCCCCTTGCGTCCAATGCCGGCACGTTCGAGCGCCTGGTCGTCGGTAAGCGCGGTGAGGACGCCAAACACGACCGGCGTCCCCGTGTCGAGCTGGACGCGCATGAGGCCGTGCGTCGTCGCGTCGCAGATGTACTCAAAGTGCATCGTCGAGCCCTTGATGAGCACGCCGATGGCAATCACCGCGTCAAACTCGCGCGTAGCGGCGCTGGCGGCCTTGGCCTTGTCGCCCGTGGGCGTGGCCGAGCGCTCGTCGTCCACGAGCGAGAGGAGGTTGGTGGTGGAGATGAGGCTGGGCTCGGCCTTGGACGCCTGCGCCTTGCCGCCCTCGATGAGCCTGCGGTCAGTGTCGGCATTCAGTGAGCCCGCTTTCCACCCATGTCCCGTCCTCCTTTCCCCTTTCCTCCTCTTCCGCGGCCCGCTGACACGGCGGCACCCACTTCTTGCACGCAAAGGGCAGCTCGTAGCTCCCGGGCACGGTCTTGATGACAATGTTCTCGTCCTTGACGCCGAGGGCCTTGAGCTTGTCCACAGCGCCCTGGACAAGGGCCTTGATGACCTCGTCGTTCCAGCGGGCGTGCACGATGGCGATGCGGAAGGCGCTCCCGTCGTGGGTCTTGGGTGGGGCGCCGAGGCCCTTGATGGTCTTGTCCTCTGCCATGGTGGATGATGTGGTTGTTCGAGTGCTGTCTGCGGGAATGGCATGGAACGTCACTCTGACATTGCGGCCGCGATTGCCGGGGTTAGTCACATGGATGTCGCGTGGCTACCAGTGGCTCGGATAAAGTGACAGGGACCGGATCATGGCCCAACCTCCGGGGGGCGAGGAGGGACGCCACGGTGAGTCTACGCGGTCTCTACGGTCTCTACGGTGGGTGCGGTGGGTGCGGTGAGTGCGGTGGGTGTGGTGGGTGCGGGGCACGGCGAGGAACATGTGCGGAACTGCAGGAACACGTTGATCACCACCTGATGCATACCTGCCCCGCAAACCCGCATGGGGCAGAGGGCAGCGATAAGGATAGCAGGTGTGGAGACGCACATGCCGCTGTCTAACATGTAAAAATGACGCGGCTGAGGTGGACGTCCGTGTCTACTCGCCCGCGCGGGCCAGCTTTGTGGAAGAGCTCGCGACTG
>JAMALN010001180.1:0-10312 GCA_023630115.1 Cutaneotrichosporon sp. PK4640 | reverse complement strand
CGGAACGTTCCCTCGACGCCCGTCACGCCGAGCCCGTCGACAATGTCGTTGGTGAGCCGGAACGGCACTTTCTCGGGAATGCGGAGCTTCTTGCCCTCCTCAAACACAATGCCGAAGTCGATGTGCACCAGCTCTCCCGACACCTTGTCGATGAGGATGTTGGAGCAGTGCCGGTCGCCGAGGCCGATCATCCACCCAACCATTGAGGTCACGGCGACGCTGCGGGCATAGTTCAGGCGCATTGTAAACCACGCCATGGGTTCGCGGCGCTTCTCGGTGAAGAAGTGGCGCATGATGGGCTTGAAATGCGCCATGTTCTCCTTCCAAACCTTGGTGATTGCGGGGCCTTGGTCGCCGTTCCTGTCCTGTTCCTGGAGCTTGCCGACGTTCTTGCGGATCACGTCGGCCTTCACATCGACGTCCCCACGGTACCGATGGTGCGCACCCTTCAGCCAGTCACCGATGGCAATGGTGTCGCCGACAAACTGGATGATACCCGACTTGTTGGCGAGGTTGACGACATTGTATGTGCGGAATCGAAGGTTGCGCACGTTGGTACGGCGGTCCCGCTGCAGCAGACGGTTCGTCATCTCAAACACCTGCTCCATCACCGCGTCTTGACGCACGTCGTCCTCGCCCTTGAACTGATCATCAGCTGGCATCCAAGTCTCACGACTTACCAATTGAACGTGATGTTGCCCCAGCGAGTCGATGCAGGTCATGATTGAAGGCCTGTGGATACCGCCGGCGAGCGTGAAGGTGGTGCGGTATCGATGGAGGGTAGGGATGTTCTCGTATCGCTTGGTGAGATCGATGGGAGGAGGCGCTGTCGCAATGGGGATATTGAGGCCGCTGCACTGCATGAGCGGCGATGAGGTCGAGGCCGTGAGTCTCGGGCCCGGCTTGGCCTTGTTGTGGTCGGCGTAGCACCAAGCCACCGCGCAGTCGGCAAACGTCTTCATGGCTTTGACGGCGGACTGTGCCACGCGGTGCTCGCTGGACGCCGAAACACGATCCAGGATGTCTTGTGCTGCGGTCACCCGACCATCGACGGCAACGGCCTTGGAGCGGGAGCTGGCGGATCGCTGCTCTTTGTGTGCGAGAGTAATGATCTGGTACAGGATGTGGTAAGGGTGGTCCTGTGCGATCCGGAGCACGAGATTGTTTAGGAGTGTGTTGAACTCGTGCGGCTTGGACGGGCTGAACAGCTTGGCCGACAACTGGGGGCTGAGAAACAGGAACTTGTGCGTGGGGACGTTTGGGAGTCTCAGCGCGAACTTCTCGTTCGCTTTGCGGTTTGTGTCGTGCTCAAGCCAGAGCGAGCAGAGGCGGGTGATAGAGTCGTCGAACTTGTCGGTGCAGCTCAACGCCACAGCGTACGACTGGACGGCGTAAACAACGTATCGGATGAGCTCGTCCTCGAGTCGAGCCATGTTCTGGCTCTCCTCCTCCAGCAGCTGGTCCGGCAGCGTGGTGCTGCGGCGACTACCCGGCGTCGACGCACGTGCAGTCCCCGCCGCCTTGACCTCGCCCTGTCGTCGGTCGACGTACTGCTTGACACGCTCCAGCTCGGGCGACTTGGCCAACACCTGGTGGTACCGGTCTGTGAAAACAGCAAAGTCGTGTGCCATCTGAGCCATGTCCTCCTGTGAAGCTTTGGCCGCCGTGGCGAGGTCCATAGCGCGCCTGGAAGTCGATCTGATCTCCTCGGCGGACTTCAGCTTCGCTAGCCAGTACCAGTTCGCCTGGCGCGAGAGGAGGGCGGCGTGGCGGGCAGTGATGGATGGGAGACCTTTGCGGCTCTTCTCGTCGTCCATGGGCTTGAGCGGTGTCAGGATAGCGCCGACGTGTTTGATCGCGAGGGAGTGCTCGCCCTGCTCCCAGAGCACTTGACTGAACTCGTCCTGAGCCTCCTCGGACAGCGCGCCAACACCCAGCTCGAGGGTGCGGACAGCCGTGATGGCATTAACAGCCGCTTGGAGGTTGCCCTCCTTTCGCGCGCGCTGGCTCATGCGCAGTTGGCACTGGCTCTCCAACTTCATCAGTCCCTCGGCCTGTAAGGACACGAGGTCGCCGAAGAGGTTCTTGCTCTCTCGCGTACGGGCCGAGCGGATGAGGGAGAGTCGCGTCGCCGATAACCGCTGGGCGTTCTTAAACCTGGACACTTAGTCTCGCCTTAGCCACCACTCACTCGAAAGACGGGTCAAGCTGAATAAAGCCCGGCAGGTAACGCCCTTCAAAGTCGTCTTGTTCCAGCGCCTGCTGCATGGGCAGCGACACCCAGCGCTGCATGTCGTGGAGGCAAAGGAGGTTGGACGTCGCCTTCTTGATCTCGGTCATGCGCTCCACGCCGATCTGCTGGAGGTAGGCCATCTCGCCGCGGATCGCCTCGTCGACGGCAAATCGCGCCACTTCGTAGTCACGCTCGCGATGCACAGCGCGGAGAGCCGTGTAGAACCGTCCAGCCGAGGTAGTGGCCAGGTCCTTGGTGACTGGCACATCCCAGTCCCCCATGCGCCATGCGAGCTCAAGGAAGAAGGGGTCCAAGTCGCCCTGCACCTCGTGCCTCGCCTTGAGCGACTTCATGACCGAACCCGCGAGTGTGTCGAATCCGAGGTCGTGGAGGTTGGTAAGGGTAGAGATGAGAGGAGCGGTCATTCCCTCCAGGCTCTGTGTGGCCTCGACTTCCGCCAAGTTGTAGCCCAAGGCGCGCAGGGGCTCGCCCTCGTGGTTGAGGCGGCGGTGCAGCGAGTCCATGACATCGTTGTTCTGGATCCCGTAGAATCCGTCAGGATCTTCAACGTTACTGTAGATGTCGTACATGATCTGAAAGAGTCAGCTCCGCCATCTACGCGAACCCACCTGCTGGACACGCGTGCTAGACAGGTCCAGGTCCTGGTTTCCAACGTCGTCGCGGTCCTTGGCCATTTCAAGGAACAGGAGGGAGCTGGCGAACGCGCCGCATTTGCCTGCGGCCTCGGAGAGCACCAGCGGATCGATGCTCAGCCAGTGGTTGTAGGACAGTTCCCCCTCTGCATACGAAGGTTTGAAGTTGCGCAAGTGGAGAACGATCTGAATGATCGTCTCCACCGTCGGTGACGACGCCATGGGGAACTGTAGGACCTGGCTGAAGTGGTCGGACAATGTAGCGGCACGCTTCACAGCCACCTCGAGGTCGTCGCACTGGAGGACCGCTTGCACGAGGAATGGGAGTAGGTGGACTGCAGCACTACCCTCCGCCGACAGCATTGGCTGGAGGCATGCGTAGAACGCATCATTCGTAGCTGCGAGCGTGCCAAGCAGCCGCGCGAGGTCATTCGCCCACAACTCGTGCGAGCGAGACTTGTGCACCCAGCTCGCCTCGGTGGCAAGGACATCGAGGTTTGGGTCCTCCGAGCTCGGCACTGCTGTGGCGGGAACCAGTAATTTGGTCAGGTCGCGCAGATGGGACGGCAGCGCCTCGAGCGAATCTTCGATGATGGGGAGAGTCATCCTTAACACCTCGTACGCCGTAGATCGAAGACGGTAGTCGTCACTGGCCGTCTGCCGGAGAACCTGCTGGAGAACCGTCACACGGAGGGCATCGTGCGGCCGGTCTGCGAGCCTTTTGGCGACGTCCACGATGTCGGCCCGGCCGGTTAGAGTGTTGATAGTGTCAAGTGACGGTGCGTGGACCTCGCCGTTGAACATGTGGATAAGGTCGAGGAAGGCAGTCGCACCATCAGGCGTCCACTGGCCGTGCTGTAGCCCCTGCTTGAGGTACCAAAACGTTGCTGACAGGAAGATGTCCTTGTTCTCAGGCATCGGCTGGCGATGCGCCGCCTCCAGAAGTCGCTTGGAAAGCGCCATGGGGTTGTTGGTGGTGGGCTGCTTCGCCAAGTCGGCAATGTCTAAGAAGTGCTGGTCGGGGAAGCGGAAGTGCTCGGCCCATTCCTGTGGCCAGAAAACCAACGCCGCCTCGAGCGACGGCATGATCTCGGTCGACATGTGCCACGACTGCGCCTTGCTGCCGACCCAGCGGTCTAGGTCGACGGCCACCGCCTGCATGTGAGTCTTGCTTTGCAGTTTCACGTTGGCCGAGCCAAGCTTGATGAAGAGGTAGGCGAGCTCGGGGAGTGGTTGCTTGGCCTGCGAGAGCTGGTCAAAGCCCCACTGAACCATCGAGAACGCGATGAGTCCCACATCGTCCATGCTCAGCAGATCGATGACGTTGCGGAGGAACTCTTGAAGTACCAGCGGGCAACTGAACTCGGCCCGGTATAGCGAGGCCAGCAGTGCGATAGCACGGAGGTAGCGTCGCTGCTCGTTGACGAGGTAGGCCGAGTTGAGCTCGTGAAACAGGTGCACGACTGCGCTGAACACCATGCGCTGCTTCGACATCGACTTGAACTGCGTCTTGAAGAAGTAATGCGCGTACAGCACGTCCTCGATGGACGCAGCCGGGTCGAGCGCGGGAGGGGCATCGGCGCGGGGCTGGTCGTGGTGCATAAGCTGAGCGAAGGTCTCCGATGCCGCCGCGCCACCCGATCCGAAGCCTTCCAAGAAGGCGAGCACCTCATTCGTGGTCGTGTTTACGTCGACGAGGGCGAACAGACCGGTGATCACCGTCTCCGCGTTCTGCTGCAGGTACTCCTTGACGTCAAGGTCGTGGCTCTTCTGGAGCGAACGGAGAGCATCCTCACCCGTGGCATTGGCGGCCGAAGGGTCGATGGTTTGCGCGACTGCGATCGCGGCCGCGAATGGGAGGAAGCGCCTACGCGCTTGAAGCTCGTGAACGCCAGCTGCGTCACACAGCGCCTTGAAGAACGGGGGGTTCCGCGGCAGGTGGGGCTCGGCGAGGATCTTGGAGCCCACGGTTTCAAGGCAGAGCTGAGCGAAGTCCTTGCGCGTCTCGCACCCGTAGACCTCTGGCGGCAAGGCGAGTGGAAGCTGATCGAGTCCCAGCTGGTTAACCACTACGACGTTGGCGTGCGCGCGGTACAAAGGCTGTAGAGAGTTGAGACCGAGGCGGCTCGCGACCGCGGCAAGCCCAGGGCGGAGGTAGCCGAGAAACTCGGGTGCCAGGTCGGCCACTTCGTAGAGATGGAAGATCGTTGCTGAGCGGAGCTGCGCGCTGGCGATACACGAGTTGATCTTCCAGATAAGGTTGGTTAGGAAGTGGTCGGCGGAGAATGAAAGGGCTGCCTGGTCCTTGACCGTGTCGTAGTAGGCTTCGGCCTTGATGTTGGCTGGCAGGTCGTCGAGGTAGTGTACGGCCGCCGCCGAAGTAGCTGCACGGAAACGCACTCGCGCGTCCGAGTCGCCAGTCGCGTCCAGATTGTACTTCATTGGCCCAAGCACATCGGGGTGGTCGCCACCCATGACGACGTCCGCTTCGTCGGTCTCGGATAATTGTGTCCAAGCGTCGAAGGCCGGGTCGTACTCAAGGTACTCGTCGACAAAGAGCAGAAGTTGCAGGCGCGCCTGCCACGACATGGGATGGCCCTGCTGCACCTTCACCATAAAGCCCTTGACCATCGGAATGGCGAGGTCGGCGAGCCTGGTCTCAGGCGTGAGCCACACCGGTGCAGTCCGCGCCAGGAACACGAGGGTCAACCGGATCACCTCGCTGTCGCGCTGGAAGGCGTACGTCGTGATGCGAGACTCGATCTCTTCCAGGATTGCGGTGACGGTCTTCGGCGTGGGTCTAAGGCTGCCGTCCTGGATCGCGGCGCACACCGCGGTACCGAGCTGGGTAAACTGCGCACTGTCGCTCTGAATGAAAGTGTTGATGAGCGATGCATCCCTGGGCGGGAGGTGCTCGGGGGAGCGCAGCTGCTGGCTCCGCAGCCGCAAATCGACCAGTGTCTTGAGGAGAAACGCAGTCGAGCGCTGTGCCACCCGTGACTCGAGTGAAACGGGCATCGCGTCCGATTCGGCATTGAGGATCGGGCCAAAGTCGTCGTCGTCCGCAGATTCCTGCGCCACTATGGGGCCGCCTCGGGAGCTGCGCAAGTTCTCGAGAGCGTCCTTGGCCGCCTGGACGAGTTCGTCGAGGACCGAGCTTATCTGAAGGTTAGCTCAACGTCGGGAGGGCGACGAAGACGTGGAGTGCGACGAACGCGGGGAGAGCGATGAACGCGACGAACGAGACGAACGCGACGAACGCGGGGAAGGCGGGGAAGGCGACGAACGCGGGGAAGGCGAAGAACGCGGGGAAGGCGACGAACGCGGAGAAAGCGACGAGCGCGGGGAGAGCAGACTCACCTGTTCATTGCACCACAAGTTGGAGAGCAAGGTCTCGGAAGGGTTGCCCGCGTCCTTGTCCTCTTCCTTAACGTAGGTGGCGTAGCGAGTAGATGGGAGAACGTCGCGACGGATGCCCGAAGCCCGATCTGGCTTCAACAGGATCGGCCAGATCTCCGCTGGTTCCTGTTGCGTGGTGGCCAGGGGCGCAAACCCTCGCCAGACGAGTAACTGGGCGGGCACGCTCTCCGTCATGTCCCGGACGTGTGGAATCAGAGTGGCGAGAAGACTCTCTGCGAGGGTGAGGCAACTCGTCTCTGGCCGTAGTCCGTTCACGTGGATTGACGCTTGGAATGCCAGGGCGATCACGACAAGGTCGATGCTCTTGCGAACGCCTGTCGCATTGATGAGGTGGCGGCTCGAGCGGTCCTTCAGCAGCGTCCACCGTGACAGCGTCCGTTCCATCGCATTCTTGAGGACGTCAGACAGCTTGCGAGGCCGCCCGTTTAGGAGTGCCAGAGAGTCCATGTCGGCTGGAGCTGTCGAGACCGAAGCCGCCTGTGTACTCGGCACCTCCGAGGCGGTAGGCATCGCTTCGTCAAGGATCAGCCGCCGTAGAGGTTCGGTCGTGGCCTCCTCGAGGATGCGGTTGACGATGGGGCAATCAGGCAGGAGCTCGAGGACGGTGATGTCCTCCAGTGTGGAGGGAGTCCAGGCACAGATGTGAGTGAGGAGGTCGAGGATGTTGGTGGGCGTCACGGGGCCGGGAGTCTTACGATACCCTTCCGCTGAATACGTGCGCCCGAACCAGTCGATGACCTTGTCCTCGAGATTTGCTGCGTAGAGTCCCGAGTCGGAGCGGACGCGGTCAAGGCAGGCGATGAGGAAGGACGTGGTCGTCTCGTATGTCACAGGCGGGCCTTGCACGTCGACGCTCTTCAACAGCTGATGGATGTCACGCAAGCTGCGCGCTTGGTCGACCTTGCCAGTGCGAAGTAAGACCTCGGCTGCGTGGCATGCGGCACGTGAGACAAGAGGAGCGGTCACCTTGCGGATAGCGTGCGTCCACACGTGGCCCCACGACGAGTATTGGGCTTGACGATGCGACGGCGTGAGAGGCACACTCCGCCGCTCATACACTTCGGCTTGCGTTTCGATGGTGGCGAAGCACGACAAGCCGATGAACGCCCATGACTGTAAGTCGGCATCGTCGTCACCAAGGAGCTGCACAAGACGCCGTCGGATGTTGTCCTTTGCTTCACCATGGATGCGCTGCCAGTGACGGTCCACGAAGAACACGACAATCTGTGCGGCAAGTAGCCGTGTCTGGGCGATTCCTCCTCCTATCATGAGGTTGAGGAGATTGTCCAAGCTCCCACCCTCCTTACGACGGCGTTTGGCTGCAGGCTGGGTTGGCGTGGATGACATGGCCGACAAGGAAGGCGCGCTGGAAGTGTCGTAGGTATGGCAACAGCAGTCCGCCAGCAGCTCGACCGCCGCCCAGTTGAGCGCCGGTGTTGCATCGAAACCAAAGCCAGCCTGGTGTCAGCTGCGGTCCTGCTTCGCTCCGCAACCTGCACCACGGCAACGCCAAGCTGATCACGGCGAAGCATGGCAACAGACGTTCGTCAACCCCCCTAGTGAATCTGGGACCACACGCGAAACTTACAGTTACACCTGCCAGCTCGAACGGAGGGCGGGTCCCAGTTGCCGGTAACTTGGTCCCTCCAGCCTTGAACCGCAGCATTTCGAGGTCCAGAGGCTTGATAGCGGCACGCGAGCCGGCCTCCTTGGGCATGGCGCTTAGGATGTTACTCATCGCTTCCCTCACTCCCACCTTCTTGTGCAGCGCGACGGAGTGGTGGGTGATGAACGGCAGCATGGTTCGGAGAGCGACCATGAGAAGTTCGCGGTGCCCCAGGTCGCCCTTGGTCTTGGCCGTCCACATCTCGGCGAGCTGCGGGAAGATCCTGAGGGACACCTCCGTGAACTCGTGTCCAGCGTTGAGCTCAAGCTCGCCCATCAGGATGTTGAGGGCGCGGAGGACATCGGTGGGCATAAGGCCATGGCCGAGCTGGGCGATGTAGCGGTGGATCTTGTTGAGGATTGAGACGCCGACAGCAGGCTGCGCAGGCTCGGCCTCCTCACCCTTGGAACGCAGCTGGAGGATAAGCGGGGCGCTGGAGCTTGAGAGGAGGATTGGAACGAGGGAGACGATCTCGTTCAGTAACAACGACGAGCCGGCCGTCGCGTACGGGCTGGCGTCGGAGTGCTCGTCGCGCTCGTCGGGTTCCTCGGATTCCTCGGGCTCCTCGCTCCCTGCGTCGGGAATCCGCTCGCCGAGAATGGTCGCCCAACAGATAGTCATGAGTCGGCGCCACAATCGCTCGTCCATGTGTTCGAGGTGGGGCGGATAGGAAAGGAGCGACCGCAGCGTCTTGACGTAGCTAACAGCGACAGGCTCGAAGATCCGTCCTTCGTCGACAAGGAGGGCAATCATGTGGGTGAGGAGAGCCCCGACTGGTTTCCGCCCGATCATGTGCACGCTTCGCTCCGCGGCGAAGCGCACGAGGTTGGCCGCCTCCGACAGGCGGTTCAACGCTGTGCGTTAGCTAGTGTACAGCGAGGAAGTCGTGGAGTGCAACGAAGCCGTAGAATGTGAGGAGGCCGTGGAACGCGACGAAGGCGCGGGAAGCGACGAAGCCGTGGAACGCGACGAAGGCGTGGAACGCGACGAAGGCGTGGAACGCGACGAAGGCGTGGAACGCGACGAAGGCGTGGAACGCGACGAAGGCGTGGAACGCGACGAGGCCGTGGAGAGCGACGAAGGCGTGGAGAGCGACGAAGCCGTAGAAAGCGACGAAGCCGTAGAAAGCGACGAAGCCGTGGAGGGCGGGGAAGGCAAGAATCGCGAGGAAGTCACGCAGCACGAGGAGGTATACGGAGGGGGACAGAACAGTGACTCACCGGCCGCCAGACCACTCTCCGTGTTGGCGGCAAGCTTCTTGACGACAGTCTTCTTCTCCGTGATCACGGCCGCGAAGAGACACTGGAAAAGCGCGACCCAGCCATCGCGGTTCGCGGTGGCCTGTAGGAGGTCGAGGTTGGAGCGATTGCCGATGATCTCGCGGAGGAGAGAGCTGCCCTGGGCACGGTCCTTGATTTTGTCGGACTCGTAGAGCTTGAGGGCTCCGTTGAGCCCGGGGACGGCACTCATTGCGGTGACGCCCCGGTGAGGGAAGGTGGAAGGGGGGTGAGGGGAGGGGTGTTGATGTTGATGAGATGAATAGGGCGTGGAAAGGCGGTGAAGCGAGGGGGTGAGAAGCGGAGTAAGAGATGATGGAGAGATGAGAGAGATGGAGAGAGATGGAGAGAAGCTAGAGAAGGAAGAACGAAGGCGTGGAGAGATGAGATGATCAAGAGGATGGCGATCTTGTAACCAGTAACAACCAGATCGCGTACGAACGGAAGCAAATGACCTCCACCTCTTGAAGTCGGTCGCGTCGAGCTCACCTCAACCCCTGAGGCCTGAGGCGTCACTGTGGCACAAGCCTCATGCATGCATGCAGATTGCAGAATTGCAGCGCTGGGTGTACATGCTGGGGGTACACGGAGGTGTCCGGTGGGCCCGTAAGGAAGATCTCTCAACTTTCTGCTGAACGGCGCCCTCAAGAGATGGTAGGTCATTGACCGTGTGCGGTGGCAAATTGGAGACATTGTTGCCCTGCACACTCCACTGAACCCCGGTACCATTCAAAGTACAGATGTATAGAGCTAAGAGCCGGGAAGCCTTTTTCACTGGCCTGCTGTACAGCTGTGGCGCAGAGATGCAGCTGGCGGACAGAGCCGAAGTGCACAAGTCGTTCCAGGATACCAGGACGGCAGGTGGACAGTGAAGGTGGAGGTCACGTTTGCTTCCGTCACGTCACGATGACCGCCCAAGGCGTCGTCTCGCGCCGCTCCTCGGCGTCTTCGCCACTAGTCAACAACCACACCTACCTTGACCCATCCCGACATCCACACCATGGCGCACCAGATGGTAGACTACGAGGACGAGATGATGAAGCTATGGGGGCTCGTCAACGAG
>JAMALN010001179.1:0-10319 GCA_023630115.1 Cutaneotrichosporon sp. PK4640 | reverse complement strand
GCGCTGGGGCGACGTGTTCCGCGACCTCAAGAAGGGCAAGGGGAAGAAGGGCAAGGAGGTTGTCATGAAGGTGAGCTGAGGCGTGTGAACCAAGCTGACGGCAGCCCGCCAAGCCGCTGAATGTCAATCTCGATGAGACGGACGAGGAGAGCGACCCCGATGTCGAGCGGTCGCCGAGGACGGCGTTCAAGTCGGCATTCCCCGATGAGGATGAGGACGATGAGGACGAGGAGGCCGAGGACGAGGAGATGGACGAGGAAGAGGGCGATGACGAGGAGGATGAGGATGAGGACGAGGATGACGAGGACGACGATGAGGACGAGGTCTTCGACGAGGACCCCGAGCTCCCGTCCGACCTGTCCGACGACGAGGAGGACGAGGGGCTGGATGGCCTCGACGCCTTCGTCGACAGCCTCGCGACCGCCGACAAGAAGAAGCGCAAGGCGGACTCGGACGAGCCGGCGACCAAGAAGCGCCGCGTGCTGCCAGTCCAGGCCGCGCCTGGCGTTGGCGATGGCGACCTCGCGCTGAAGAGCAGTAAGCTACATATACTCCATCTCAGCTGACATCAGAAACCAAGGTCGACCTCGCGTCCCTCATCTCGTCGAACCCCGCGCTCTCCGGCGCGAGCGCCCTACTGCCATCCAAGAGCGACAAGAAGTCGTCCTCGGTGCTCAAGTCGGGCGTGCTCCAGGCTCCCCTCCCGACCATCGTCCAGGACCGCCTCGACCGCGAGGCGGCGTACGAGAAGACGCGCGAGGAGGGGCAGAAGTGGAGCGGGCTCATGAAGCGTGTCAAGGAGGCCGAGCACCTCTCGTTCCCGCTGCAGGCCAAGGCGCGCGGCGGGACCAAGAGCGCAGGCGAGGTCGTCTCGACCTTCAAGCCCGAGGGCGAGCACGAGAGCGCGGTTGAGGCGCTCCTCGCCGCCGCCAACCTGACCGACAAGGGCGTCGCCGCGGCCGAGGACGAGGCGCTGCGCGGGCAGGATCTGTCGCCCCAGGAGATCGAGGCGCGCCGCGCCGAGCTGCGGTACCAGCGCGAGCTCATGTTCCGTGCGGAGCAGAAGGCCAAGCGCGTGAGCAAGATCAAGAGCAAGACGTTCCGCAAGCTTGCGCGCAAGCGTGCCGCCAAGGCAGCGGCGGACGGCATCTCGCTCGAGGACCTGGAGCGCCTCGACCCTGAGGCCGCGGAGGAGGAGCGCGAGCGCCTGGAGCGGGAACGTGCGCGCGAGCGCGCGACGCTGCGCCACGGTGCGCGGAGTCGCTTTGGCCGCGGTGCGGACGGTGAGGGCACCGAGGCGGAGGCCGCCGAGCGGCGATCGCAGCGCAACGAGATGCTCGCGATGCGCGACAAGCTGCAGCGCAAGATCCACGGGCGCGGGTCCGGCGAGTCGTCGAGCGAGAGCGAGGAGTCGGGCGACGAGGGCGACGAGGAGGCCGTCAAGGCTCGCGCGTTCGACCAGCTCGCCGCCCTCGGGAAGGAGGAGGCGGCGCCCGCCGGCAAGAAGGGCCTCATGCAGATGAAGTTCATGCAGAAGGCGGAGGAGCGCCGGATGCGCGAGGTCGCCGACGAGGCGGACGCGCTGCGCCGCGACATCGAGATGTTCGGCGAGGAGAAGGACGACAGCGAGGACGAGGACGCGCCGCAGGTCCTCAAGCTCGGCGAGGGCCGCATGGTGTTCTCTGGCCCTGGCGACGTGGCCGAGGCCGAGGCTGACACGCCCGCCAAGAAGGGCAAGCAGGCCGAGAAGCAGGAGAAGAAGAGGGAGGTGCCGCGCTACGAGCCCTCGCCCTCGCCAGAACCCGCTGCCGCCAACCCGTGGCTCGACGCCTCCGCCTCCGCCGGCCCCTCGCGGAAGAAGAACACCGTCAACAAGTCTTCCGAGGCCAAGGCTGTGCGCGCTCTCAAGAAGGCCGCGCGGCCACAGGACGACGACGTGGACGAGGTCGAGATCAACGTCGACGTCGGCAGGAAGCTGAGCCGGTCCGAGCAGAAGAAGGCCGCCAAGGCGGCGGAGAAGGCCGCCGAGCAGGACGGCTCGGACTCGTCGGACGACGAGCTCCTCCCCGCCTCTGGCGTCAAGGCGTTCAAGCAGCGCGCGCTGGTCGCCGAGGCGTTTGCGGGCGACGACGTCGTCGCCGACTTTGCCGCCGAGAAGCAGGCCGCGATCGACGCCGACACGCCGCAGGAGGTCGACACAGCGCTCCCCGGCTGGGGCGGGTGGGGCGGCAAGGGTGTGCGCAAGCGCAAGCCCAACGCCAAGTTCATCAAGAAGACGGCGGGTGTCGACGCCGCCGCGCGCAAGGACGCCGGGCGCGCCAACGTCATCATCTCGGAGAAGAAGGACCGCAAGGCGGCCAAGTTCCTCCCGACCGACCTGCCGTTCCCGTTCACCAGCATCAAGCAGTACGAGGCGCAGTTTGCCAACCCCGTCGGCAGCGAGTGGAACGCGCGCGCCGGGTTCCAGCGCCAGACGCTGCCGCGGGTCACGAAGAAGCCGGGGGCGATCATCGAGCCGATCCGCAAGCTGTTCTAGAGTGTATTACATGCATGGGTTATTCTGGCAGCGTGTGTGCGTGGCTGATGTGCCGTGATCGGAGGCTGAGGCAATAGTGTGAGACTTCCCCGCGTCTCATGTCTTACATCAGAGGCATTTCACAGCCGTAGTGCCATGTGCACGGCTGAAGGGCGCAGTGGTCCGGCAGAATCGGATCAGCTCCCACAGCGCCCGCATCACGGCCGTCGGCCGTCCGAGACGTAGGCTGCGCACTCCGTCCCGAAGTTCGAACCCTCAATGGGCCATGCACATTCAATGCTCCACTTCGCCGTGTCTTGGCGCGGCTCTCAGCAATCCACAGCCCCCTCCCATCTGCATGAGCTGTCTGTGTACCGGTGGCTGGCTTCCAGCGGCTTCCGTAGCAGGCCGGCTCCCACGGCACCCCCCGACAAGCACGGAGCCAACATTCCGTCCCCCCCGGCACGAAAATCACAGACTGACGCGTTCTTCCAGACCGTCCCGCACCCTGTGCGTGGCGTGGTGGCGCACCCTGCGTCTTGTCATGAATCCAGCTCCTAGAAGTGGGGGCGCCGATCAGCGGAACTGCGCAACCCGGTCGCGTGAATGGGTGAATGAGGGTAGATGACGGCGGTAGGGCAGGTGGTGGGGATCAGCGGGGGATCAGCAAGTTCTGCGCGACGAAGCCGATGTGAACGGACAATAGCGGCATTGGCGGAATGCGGGGGATGCCGCCGTTGCATGCCGAGTCTGGCCATGGCGTGGCATGGCATGGGCGGGCACGGAGGATCAAGGGCGATCAGCGGATCAGCAATCAGCAAAATCTGCGATCTGCGAGATGGACAGGATGTGCCTGTTCCAGTGCACATCCTTATGCACGCGCACGGCACGGCACGCGATCGGACGCGTCCTGCGAGCGTATTGCGTCCCCCCCCAGTGGTGCGGCCGGATCTGTCGGACCGCCGCCAGAGGATCATAGGGACGGGTGGGCGGCACGGCGCGCGGATCCGGCAACGACTGGCGATGCAGGGTGTCTGGTTCCAGCAGTTGCGAGCCGCGGGAGACGCTCCGGGATGACGGGTCGGAACTTTTTTTGCGCTGCTCATGACCCAGCGACGTGGGACGTGGGGCATGGGGCAGGGTGACGCGCCGATCCTGCAATACTCCTGCGTCCTCAGATCCTCATGGTGGATCGGAGACCGGCTCAACTCGCCTCGTCAGATCGTCAGAGCGCCCCGCACGACTAACCCCCGAGCAGCGCAGTGGTGTCATGGAGCAGAGCGGCCCGAGTGTAAAGCTTGCTGCAGCTTGGAGGTTGTGCAAAGTTTGGGACAACTTGCGTGCTTGAGAGTTGGTGTTTGTGCGGCGTACGAGTGGTGTGGTATGCGTGGGGCATCTCGCCCCGGTGGCCGGTGGGCTGTCATGCATGCATGTTGATGACAGGTACCGACAAAAGCCTAATGCTCGTGGGAGCACCATCCACCACAACCTTCCTCGATTCCTCCTTCCTCTGTCGGTTGTCCTTCCCTCTTCGTCCTGCATATGCACACCCAAGAGACGCACCCACCCGCCCTACCCAGTTGCTCGCGACGCTCGCGGCTCGCTGCGCTCGCTGCGTGGGGCGCCTCGCCCCGGACATGCATGTTGTTCACCGCTGGAAGCCTTGTCGAATTGTCGAGGTACAAAAGCCTAATGCTAGTGCGCCTCTCGAGTGCGATTGTCCCCGCAGCCACACTCACACCCACAATCTCCAACGGCGGACCCGCCGAGGTGTGGCCGGCGCTGCTCCGAGCGCGTCCGCAACCATGCCAGTTCACCCTCAAAGCCCAGTTCACCCGGCTAAAGCGCTGAGAGTGCCATGCCATGAACTCTGGCTCTCCCCGGATCCCAGGTATGCATCGAAGTGCTGGAATAGGGATGCGAGTCACTGCCCGCCCACCCACCCACCCATGGCCACCCAACAGCCCGCCCTCCTTCCTTGCCCGCCCGCCACCCAGACCCACTTCCTCGCTACGCTCCCACTCCAGCTCACATCCCCTCCGCTTTCAATCCCCTCCGCTTTCACAACTCCGCTTGCTGACGTCCGCCGCGCGCCGTTTGCGCCGCACCCAATCCGCCTCGCCGAAACTCGCCGATCACACAACCAGCAACCCACCTTCCCTGGCCAGGCCTCCAGAGTCCCCGAGAGTCACCGGTCTCGGCCCTCCTCCGTCACCCATCTTCCCCGCCATGAGATACACGCAACAACCTTGCCTTCCTCGTTGCAGGATGGGCCATTAAGATAGCCCACCCGGTCTAGCAGCTTGCAGCCTGCCGAACTCTAGTTCCCCACGGCTTGGGGACTGAAGGTTGTGTGGTTGTATTAGGGGACCTAATACAGAGTGCTAAAGCGTGTTAATGATATGATTTGCGTGGATGCATCAGTTTACCCTGAAATCGCGAAGAAGCGTGTACGGTGGGAGGTGGCTAGGTGGGGACAAAGAGGCATTGGAATGAATCAAGAGAGGATTGCTTTATTTGAGCCCCACTTTTCATTGAGGAGATTCTCCTCTCTCTCTGTGATTGCACGCGGTCCCCCCCCTTTGGCACCTCCCCTCTCTCTCTCTCTCTTCCCCGCGCCCCTTGGTCCTTGGTCCTTTTGGCGGCGGCGGCGTTGAATCCCACCCAGGCCACCCAGCATCAAGCAACATCCAACGCAACCCCTTTCCCTGACCCACCCCCCTTTCCCCCCCTCCCTCTCTCTCTCTCTCTCACCACTGGGACAAGCACACTCTCCTACTAGCACACCCACCCACCCACTCTAGACCATCACACCTAGCACCTCCTCTGGCTCACTCTTACACCTCTCATCGTCGCCATTCTACTCGTCCTCCACTCCCTCCCTCCTCCTCCTCCGTCCTCCTCCCCATCTCCATCGACAACTCCTCAATCACACATCTCCCATCGCACATCATCTTCAACCCCCCATTCACCCCACCTACCTACTACTACCCACCCAACACATCGTCCCGCTTAAACCAGGGGCACGACCCATCACGCCCCTCCGTCCACCACCCACCCACCCACCCACACCCACCCCCGTCTCACCTTGCTCGTCCTTGCTCTTCCTCCTTCCCTCCTCCTCCCCCTCCTCCCCCTCCCAATCCCAAGTGCCTCGAAAACGTCCAAACTCTGATCGTCCATCGTGGGAACACCCATCCATCTCCATCCCATCCCAACATCGTCAACCTCGATACATCTCTCTCTCTCACTCCCTCCCCTCCCTCCTCCCCATCCCCCCCTCCCCCTCCTCTGGCGCTTTGCTTGCACTCGCCACAGCCGGCACCAGGCTCAACAAACCACCTCGCCACCTGTCCAACGCGACACCCTTCCTCACCCAACTCTCCATCTTCAATCCCCAGCAGGGCTCTTGCTCCCCCGTCTCATTCTCGACGCGCACTCCCGTGCCCCAACCTCAAAACCCTTGGCCTCTTGCCGCTCGGCTTTGCGCCATCCGTCACCCTCATCCGTCCACGCCCTTCTTAACCAACCTCGCTATTCAGCCTGGCTTGGTGCGCGTGCGTTGCCAACTGTGACAGACCACGCCGCCATCACTGCCGTCGTCGTCGCACCCCGGTATTGATTCGCTTGCACGCAGAATCGTCCGTCGCGCGTCAAGTGTTTCCTCGTGGTTCAACCTGTGCGCGCCCAGTGCTCGTGCAAGCCACAATCCATTGTCGCGATAAGACGAGGCATCCGACGCGTCAATCGTCAATCGCGCGCGGTGACTACTGTGCACTACTCGGTGAGCATCATCCACACTGACATTCCACTCGTCGTCCACGTTTCTCACACCATCGTCAGCCCGTCGGCCCGCAACTTGTCCGCATCTCGGCGCCGGCCGTACCCTTCGTGTGTTCGACCATCCCGTCACGGGGTCTTTACGTCCGACCGCGTAGCGAGCGAGCGTAACCACACGCTCAAGATCAGTGGCGATCAATCTCTTTGATTTGATCGAAAGGCCTCTTGGGGAATCAAGAGTAGCCTCGGCGTCACCTTGAAGAAGACCCACGGGCTCGTCTCTGCTATCTGTGGTGTCGGCGGTTCTCCCAAACCCAATCGGCGCAGTCTCTCTGCCGCCGCGGGCCAGCACCAACTAGGCATCCAAGCAGCCTGCTTGCCTGCCAGCCACCACTCGGTGCGCCACCCATCCACTTAGCGATCCCACCGATTCGCATCGCACAAGGCGCAAGGTAGCCTCGCAAGCCCCCCGCCTCCCTCCCTTGGTTTGCTTGTCCGCATCGTCCTTGGTCCCTCCTTTGGTCCTTGAACGCCTCGAGGCTCCAACATCCACGCGTGTGCACGGCCATCACATCTCTCGACGTCCCATTCATCCCCCCATCCATCTCCTCAATCTATCCATCCACCGAACTCGAGCCATCTCGACGCGATCTCATCCACATCGCCTCCTGTCGCCTCCCCTCGGCAAAAGCGTCCACCACTCCACTCGTGGTACTCCTTTCCTGCCCTCCACCCACCATCCATCCCCGCAGGTACTGCAAACCGGGCCTCACCCGCAACCACGCGTTCGGGCGACCTATCGTGACACCGTTGCGCTGCTGCGCTGTGTCGTCGTCACAATAAGGACGGCTTTCTAAGTCAAAGGCCCTGGCGCTCAAAGTGAGTTTGCATCATGAAACACCCGCCCATACCCGCCTTCTTCTCTCCCTGTGCAATTCGCTGACATCCCTCTTGCGCAGGCCATGGCCTTGCCCCAACCTCCTCTTTCTCGTCCTACACACGCGTCTCCAGCCGTGTCCCATCCAAACTATCACCTCATGCAGCAGCCCGGCCAGCCGGGCCAGCCGGGCATGCCCATGCAGTACTCGCCGTACAACGTGGGCGTCGTCCGCCCCCAGCCCGGCCTCGCCTCGTTGTCCGTGGCTCAACAGCAGGCCATGATACAACAGCAGCGGCAGCAGCAGATGCTCAACTCGCACAATCAACATCTTGCCCAGGCGCAGGCGCAGGCGCAGACTCTGCAGCAAGCGCAGCAGCAAGCGCAACAGCAAAGTCTGCACCAGCAACAGCTCGTCGCGCAACAGCACGCCGCTCAAGCAGCAGCTCATGCGCAGCAGCAGGCCGCCCAGCAGGCTGCATCCCAGCAGCAGCAGCAACAGCAGCAGCAACAACGGCCTATGGCCACCCACCACGTCTCCGCATCGCCACATCTCCAGCAGTCGTTCTCCGTCAATGGACCAACAACTGCACTCCACCCTCAACACCACCCAGGCTATCCTCACCAGGCCGCGGTCGGTATGGCTCAACGGCCACCAGGCGCCCAGATCCGTCCCCAAAGAGCTGGGCCAGTACGCCCCGGGCAGCCTGCCGGCGTCGCCGTGCAGCAGACTCCCGCTGCGTTCCAGCAGCACGCGGCTATGCAGCAGCCTGGCCAGCAACCTGGCCAGGTTCAGCATCCACAACACGCTGCCGGCCAGATGACTCCCCAGTCACAACATGCTACCCCTGGTGGCATGGGCCAGCCCGCACACCCACAGCAGGCTAGCGCTGAGCAGCAGCACCAGCTGGCGGCGCAGCACGCCTACAACATGTCTAGAGCTGGATCAGTCCAGTCGCAGATGGGACAGCCTCCACACGACATTGAGTCACTGTGAGTCGAGTTTGACAATGGCACACGTGACATGCGCTGACACAACAGACTCAAGCTCTACGTGCTCGACTACCACACCAAGCACGACCAAACTGGCACGGCGAATGCGATGCGGAGCGAAGGCGGCATGGGCGAGCAGTCGGTACCCCTCGCTTATCCAAAAGGCGCTTTGCAAGAGTAGGTCAAAAGCCAACCTTTGTGTGGTGTAGACGCTGACATTGCTCCAGAATGTGGGTGGCCTTTTGGGAGCTGGCGACCGCTGGGAAGGGGCAGGCAGCAATCAACAACCCCATGGCCTTCGCCGAGGCTATCGCGAAAATGCGCAGCATGGCCGCGCAGATCAACGGCACTGGCGGCCCAAGTCCCCAGCCGGGGCAGCAGTTCCAGGGCGCAGCAACCGCCGGGACCGCACTCGCCCGTGCGCCTTCACAGCAGGCGCATGTTGCCTTCCTTAATGCCCAGCAGCAGGCGGCGCAACAGCAGGCGCAGCAACAGGCGCAGCAGCAGCAACAGCAGCATGCTCAACAGCAGCAGCAGGCGCAGCAGCAACAAGCTCAGCAGCAGCAGGCAGCGCAGCAGCTGGGACAGGCTCAGCCACAGGCAGGCATGTCACCAGCTCAAGCCGCCATGCAAGCGCAGCACTTGCAGCAGCAGCAGCAGGCGAGCCAGCAGCACCTGTTGCAACAGCAGCAGCAGCAACAGCAGCAAGCGCAGGCTCAGGCGCACGCCCAGCAGCAGGCTGCCCGGTTCCAGGCCCCGGGCCCCGCCGGCTCCCCGGCTCAGCACGCCCGCCCTCCTCCTGGCCAGCAGCACGTCTATGCGACTCCACAGCCCGCGCACATGGGGATGCAGCCCCCATCCCAGGCTCCGCCAAACCACCCATCGCCGGTCCAGCCGTCGCCTCGCATGGTGGCTCACAACGCGGTGATGCCCTCGCCGTTGCAAAAGCCCGCCCGTCCCCCTAACGGCGTTCCGGGCGGGACCCCAACAATGATGCACGCGCAGCTCTCGCAGCAGGGGGTTCCCATGAGCCAGCCTGGCAGCGGTACGTTCATGCACCCCGCCACCCCGCAGGCTGCTGCTGCTAGCCCCGCTGGCTCCATGACGCCGCAGCAGCAGCAGCACGCTCCGCCCCACGCGATGCAGATGGCCCAGTTCCGCGCGGCGCAGCTTGAGCAACAGAAGCAGGCACAGGCGCAGGCGCAGGCACAAGCGGCCGGCCAGCACTTGCAGCACCCGCAACAGCAGCAGCCCCCGGCTTCCCACCTGCAACAACAAATGCTGCAACAGCAGCAGCATCGCATGAGCATGCTCCAACAACACCCCCAGGGCCAGCAACAGGGACTGGGCAACGGCCCGCAAATGCACGCACTGCAGCAGCAGTTCCAGCAGCAGCAGCAACACCAACAGATGAACGCTCTGGCCGCCCAAGCAGGCATTACCAACGTCGTCCCAGCGGTGATGACTGGAGCCCTCCACTCTGCTGGACTTGCCGGACGTGACTTCAAGGCCGCCCTTTCACACCAGGAAGCGGTGAGGTCGCTGGGGGAGCGTTCGGCTAACAGCCAGGAGAAGATCCGTGCCGCGTATGGGAAAGGTCTAAGCGAGCACACGCAACGCATGATGAACAAGGACGCGATGCAGCAGCCTCAGCAGGCCCAGCAGCAGGCCAGCGGATCTCCCTCAATGTCTGACAAGGCCATGAGCGGACCCCACGCACAGCAGCCGCAGGGTGTCCAACGCAATCCCAGCGGGGCCACGCGCCCACATGGGATGGCTTTTGACGGCTCTACGCCGATGCAGGTGAGCAAGGTTGCTTTAGGCCGAGCTGACTCGTCGCAGCAGGCCGAATCCAGCCAAGGTGCCGTTCGCGGCAACACGCCCCCGGACCGCAAGCGCCAGCGTCGCAACTCTGGCAGCGCTGCCCCGAGCCCGTACATCCAGCCGCAGACACTTCAGGCCGGGTTCCAGCCCAACATGGGTATGGGCATGGGCCAGCAGATGTCGGTCATGGGCGGCAGCCAGCAGGGCCGCATGCCGATGAACGGTGGGATGGAGGGGCAGAGTCCTGGCATGCCAGGACAATCGCCTCGCACGATGCCCAACGGAATGCCTGGCCACTCGATGCAGCGGAACCAGAGCAAGCCTGGCGAT
>JAMALN010001178.1:0-10344 GCA_023630115.1 Cutaneotrichosporon sp. PK4640 | reverse complement strand
CGCGGAGGAGCTGCGCGATGGTGCGTGTTTGCATTGGGGTATGTATATCATGACCTTGCGGCTGTTGTGGAGCAGAGAGGGGAGAAGGACGAGGGAGGGAGGGTGCGATGAGCTCGGGGGAGTGGGTGCGGGGGAGTGGGTGCTGAAGGAGCGGAGGGGTAGGTGTATCTGTGTCGTCAGCGAGCAGCGAGGCGAGGACTGACGAGCTGGGCGCTGGGCGCACGGGGAGTCGTGTGTGCAGGCAGCGAGCGGATCTACTGATCACGGGAAGCGTGTGGACACGAAGCGAGAGTATGAGTGCGCCCAGGTCCAACAGAAACGAGCACCGGCACTACTGGCCACATCCTCGCAACTGAAACAGCGGGCGTGCAGCAGATCTGGCAACCCCTTTGCCTCGTCATGAGCGTCCAAGGACTGCTCGCGCTGGCCGTGCGTTGAGCGTTATGGAGATCATGGGTGCGGGGACAAGGACAGAGGACAATGGAGCCAGGCCAGGTTGAAACGGCCGATGGGCGCGGGTGATGGGGGTGACGAGCGATGCATGCTGGCGATCACGAGGGGCAAGCTGTGCATTGTGAGCACTGGGTGCAGCTCTTCATGACAAGCATGTCAGAGAGGACGACGAGCGGCGTGCATGGAGCGTGGTGCATGCAAAAACTTTGTGGACGCAGGGAGAGGGAGGAGCTAGGTACGACACTTGACCCAAAGTGGTTGTACAACCTAGTCAAACCGACGCGTACATTCAAAGGGTCCTCGACCAATCCCTAGTCCCCATCAACTGGTCGCGCCTGCCCTCTCTGCCTGGAGCGCGTGCAGCCAGCCGCGGTCAACATCTAGTCCATTGTACCAGCCATCGTCTTACCCATCTTCGTTACTTCCTCACTCCACTCTGCTCTGCTCTCATCATACATCACCCCTTCATCGCCATCCACTCCCATCTCCCCCCACAACGTAATCATCCCCGACCACACCGCCAAAACACTCTCTCCACACACGCGCCTTCCCCACCCTCACCCCACGCCACCCTACCCTCGGTCCCTCGCGACATCCCTCAAACCGTGACCGCAAAGAACAGCACGGACCACACTCTTCTCTTCAACAACACTCCATCCTCCTCATCCATCCTGTCATCGCTATTCACGCTGGAGCGAAAGCGCTCCATCTCCCCCAAACAGCGCCATCAACAGCTGCTCGACCAAGGGCCCCTCATCCCCCCGCCATTCTCCTTTGCGCGCACCCTCCAGCTCGCAGGGCAGCAACCTCGCCACCTTCCCTCCCCGTCGCGCTCTGACGAGGAAGGGCATCCCTCCACCAGCGCGTCTTCCCGCTCCTCATCTTCCGCTTCCATGTCCCACTCGCGGAGCCGCTCGCACGGCGGCCGCTCGCCGTACCTCCAGACATCGGCGTTCGGACGCAGCCAGAGCCACAGGTGAGTCGGTGCGCCAGTCACGCCCCTCCTATCAATGGGGGTCACGCTCCTGGCCAACTCATGTCGGCGGGAGTCTCATTGCATGCGCGCGACAGGGTGCTGACTGCTAGTGGCCACGAGGCGTCGTTCTCATCACAACATCTGCCCACCGGCACCTCGTCCAAGTGAGTGGCCATTGTCTCGTGCCTGTCATGCCGCGTCATGTCCGCTTGTTTGGTCTCACTGTTTGGCCGCCATCACCCGCACCGCAATCAACATCACTCCAACGCTTCATTGTGCACATATACTGACATCTGCAGCGAGGCCAACGCCATCTTCCGACACAACATGTACGGAGACGGACCATCACGCCAGGTCCACGACATCCAGCAGCGCGGCAACTCGCCTTTAATCCCCGCTACCCAGGTCGACATGACGCGCCGCAACGGCAACCGTGGTATCCTCTCTCCACCTCCAGAGCGCAACCCCGCATCCAACAGCCTCCAGGTCCCAACAACAGACCGCCAGCGCTCGGCATCACCCGCGGCAGGCAGCGCCTTCCAGCGCCAGCCCTCGCGGTCTCCTCGTCTGTCGCCCGCCATGTCGCCACCACCACAAGGCAACGGCTACACCAGCTTCGCCAGCCTGGGGTCTGGCGACGTGAGCACCCAGCGCCTGCCCCCTGATACACCCGCCGGCGAGTCTTCATACTCGTACTCGTTGGAGGACCACATCTACCAGAAGGAGGTCGACGCCGCGCGCAAGCACCCCTCGAGCCGCAAGCGCAAACCGCTCAAGCGCGACGACAATGCCCCGTACCGCCGCGGCGACGACGACTACAGCGAGGACTCGGACGACAACCCCGACCCAACGGTCGGCGTTGCTGCTCGCGGCGGTCTGCGTCAGCGCCGCAGTATGTCGGCCGCCGACCTCCAGGATGCCCAGCCCTTGCGTCCCCGCATCGCCAAGGGCCGGGACAGGGCCATGTCCGACGTAGACGAGGGGATCGAACACGAGGCTGTCGAGCACGCGGACGACCTAGCGGACGAGGACGAGTACGTCAACGAGCACACCTCGCCCGCCCGCAGCCCGGTGCACTTCCAGGTGCTGGAGCCAAGCACCACCCTCCCCAGAGCCTACCGACAGCCCAACCAGCTTGAACACCTCCTACACGACGCCAAGTTGCGCAGCCGCAGCTGGCTGGCCTGGCTCCGCAAGAACCCTCTCGCGTTGGTTGGCGCCGTCGCCATGATCTGGCTGGCCTTCCTTCTGTCGCGCTCGTCTGGCGCAGCACCAACGTCGCCCTACGTGCCACGCCCTCTCCCGGACAACTTCGACGAGCTTGCCAGCCGCCTCGGTGGCCTCGAGTCGTCTCACGCCAAGGACACTGTCCACTGGAGCCGCCTTGATCAGCGCATCGCCCGCCTCGAGGCGGAGCAGACTGTGCTGTACGAGGTCAAGCAGCAGCAGGCCGCTGTGCTCGCGGACAACCGCCGGACCAAGGACCAGATGGGCGCCACGATAGGCCGCGTCGACAAGCTGGAGCGCCGCGTGGACACGTTGGAAGGTCTCGTTGCCAACGCCCTCAACGACGGCAGCCTACGCGACGCAGTCAGCAAGATCCTCCCCGCCGTCATGCCCGTCCGTCGCGCCAAGAACGGCGGCTGGGACATCGACGACAGCTTCTTCGCCGTCTTTATGAAGCGCCTGCTCTACGGCACCGGGTCGCTCGAGCAGGAGATCCGCCACCTTGTCAACCAGGGCGTCGAGACCGAAGCGAAGCGGTGGTCCGAGGACTGGAAGGGCGACGGCAAGCGTCTCACTGAGCGCGTCGAGCAGATGCTTTCCTCCCACACCGCCGAGATCCTCATCAGCCGCGAGGACTTTGTCCACCTCCTCGAGGAGAAGACCCAGGAGCTGTGGCGTGAGATCAAGGCAGTGCAGGAAAACACGCACTCGTCGCCGACCGCCATCAAGCTCAAGACCAGCAAGGGCGAGGACGTCACCGCGATGCTGCAGGGCATTGTCGACGCCAGCCTCTTGCGGTATAGCAACGACAAGCTCGGCATGGTCGACTACGCCTTATACTCGGCCGGCGCGCGCGTGATCGAGGGCACGACATCGCGTACCCTTCAGCTAACCGATGAGCCCAGCTTCCTCGGCCGTCTCTGGGGCAAGAAGGCCGTCCACGCCCGGCCACCGCACATTGCGCTGCACCCAGACACGACTGTCGGGCAGTGCTGGGCGTTTGAGGGGCCGGCCGGCGACCTGGGCGTTCTCCTCTCCCAGCCTAACGTGATCGTCTCCTCGATCACGATCGACCACGTCGACAAGTCGCTTGCGTCCGACATATCGTCGGCTCCCAAGGACATTGAGGTGGTGAGTAGCGATCGCCGATCGGCTTGGATGGCATACTGACCGAGTAGTGGGTCACCGTCGAAGGCGACGAGAACCGTGCCAAGGCGCGCCAGTACCTCGAGGAGTCTCCGCTCCGTGACGAGTAAGTCGGCCAGGGTGATGTCGTACACGGGAGTGCTGATCGAGTCCAGGCCCACTTCCATGCCACAGACCGAGGAGAACATCCTCCTCGCCAAGGTCGTTTATGACATCAACTCGGCCACGCCAACTCAGACGTTCCCGGTGCCGAAGGAGTTTGTCGACCTCGGCATCAGCACGCGTATTGCGACGTTCCGTGTGCTGTCCAACTGGGGAGGTGACGTTACGTGCATCTATCGGGTGAGTGTCCACATTCCCATCGAGCCCCTTGTTTCAACCGATTTCTTTCGTGCCTTGCTGGATGCTAACCATGCCGTACAGGTTCGCGTGCACGGCTCGACCTCGTCAACACAAGAGACATCCCCCATCGGTAGCGAGTTGTAAGCGCCGCTGCAGAGCAGCGCGCCGGCCACCGTGCCTGGGTCCAGAATCCCAGAGCCTTTGGTTGCCGGCAGCGCGCCTGAGCTCGGCGTTCGCATGTGCGTTTGAGGGAGTGAAGGGGTGGGAGTGGGGCAAGGGGGTTTCGCAGTTCTGTGATCGTGTGAGGGCAATGACAACAAGACGTGACGACCAGCTTCAAGGGCATGTACAGGGCATTCATAGTGTTTCGTTGCCATGCATGTGGACTAGTTTCGCAGTCGTTCTCGGAGCATTGCGTACGAGGCACCTCAGATCCGAGCCCGCTCTGGTCGGGCTCGGGGACTGACAAGCTCTGTCCTCACGGCACAGGACACTTGCTCGTTTGGGCGCGCCCTGCGTCTCGTAACCGCCCAGTTCCCATTGTTCCTCGGCGCGGATCCTGCGCCCCTGCCGTAATCCCAAAATGGGGCGTGTGGCAGCGTGGCGGGCGCCGCGGACGTCAACAACTGCACAGAGCCAGTCGATCGGCGGTGCGTCGTTGGCTCAGTGTTGGATCTCGGTGCGCAACCTACTCCGTCTCCGCTACCATAGACTCGAGCACGGTTGGCACCCTAAGGTTTCGGGGATGAGGTGTGAGGCACTCGGCTCGAACGGGAGGATGGCAGAAGACCAGACCGGTCCGAGAACAGACGCCGTACCCCGGAAGGCGGCGTGCCCGAGGGTATCGAAGGAGGGTTGGTGCTCGTCGCGGCAAAGAAGGTCATCTGGCCCTCCTGTTGATAATGTCGCCTGATGTCTGCATGGGCTGTCGTATCGTACAAGACTCCTCTCTCCTCGTCAACAACCTTGCCCACAAAACCAGTGCTGAGGGTATCGGGCCGCACCTCGCTGTGCCGGCCGGGGAGCGGACGTGAGTGAGTAGGGAGAGTGGTGCGGATCGTGCGACACCACCCAGTCAATATTGTTCAACGAGGAAGCAGGTATGCTCTGGGTATTCTGAATCCAATCGTTAATCCCAGAGAAAACATACACAAGTGCATGTCATGTGATGCAAGTGATGTGTGTAAACGTTGTGGCCGGAGGGAGTGGGATGTGTGGACCAAAAGTCGGTGGTGAGTGGCACCACCTTTGCGTTTTCGGCGCGCGCCATGGCTCCATCCTTGGTGCTGGACGTACAGCCCGTTGACCACGGTGTTCTCTGAGCACTCTGAGATGTTTGGACAATTGGAGAGCGTGCGGAGGAGCATTTGTGGGGAGGGCGGTGGGACGAAGTGGGACGAGGTGTGGGGAAGGGCAGCCACTCACCGCCGCCTCCCTCACGGTTGTTGCCACAGCGGGGCGGCCCGGGAAGGTGACGACGCCCTCAATGACTGTGTACAGACCATAATGGTCCTCCTAATCTGGGTGCACCCCGAAGAGGGGAGCTGTAGAGAGGACCGGGAGTGCAGTGTGAGGAGGCACGGCCCTACGGAAAGCCAGGCTGACCCCACCTGTCTTAAAGCGTCACTCACTGCGCGCCTTCGCTGCTCTCGACGGGGCAGTAGTTCTTTGAAGCGTCGTATCCAAAGCCGCCTCGTCGGCTACGCCCGTCGTCTCGCCGATAGTGGTGTGCTGTACAAAGAATCGAAGATTGGGAGGATGTTGGGGGAGCTGGTCCGGGGGGCTCAGTCAACATGTACTCCATCCTCTTTGCTCATCGCAGCGCTGTGCTGAGGGGGTCACTTCTGGGGCCGTCGGACGAGGCCGCGGTTGATGGCGTCGGGAGGTGGCCCTCGGCGCTCCGAACCGAACAGACGAGACGGCCATCGTCCAGCCATCTCGAGCCGCGACGCCACCGGACCTGAGTCCGCGGCTTCCATCCCAACTGACGGGACACATCGTCCACCAGTCCGTCGCCCGTCTCCGGTGGAAATAGATGAGAGGATGGCGAGGAGGATGATGTGTGCGCATGAGCAGGGTGGGGGGCCGGGTGTTGTGAAGCGCCGTGAGGCGTCGCGGGCCGCTCCCGTCCACCTCCGCCAGCGTGCCTCGGTGATGTGGATGTGCGACACCTTGCCACTCTATGGGCTCTATGGGTCAATGTGTACGTCTGTGCGCCTGTCGAGGGGAAGAACGAGCAGTCCGAGACGGCCGTGCAAACCCCCAACATTCTCGCGCTGGCTCACTACGGGCTCGCTCCACTCTGAACAAAGGTCTCCGGCCGCCAAGAACTCACCCTCGATCTACGACATGCGCAGCATATCTCCGCCGGAACCCCTCCGACGCCGAGTGACCCGTGTCTCGCCAACGCGCTCGAACAATGGATTGGGATCTCACTAGCGAGACACGGCCATTGCCTCATTCCTGCCATCCACAACGCATGCCACAAGCTCGTCGCAAGCATGTGTGCCGAAGATAAAGGCCGAGGTTCAGGTGAGACATGGATGAATGAAGCTGTGTCGGCTTAACCGATATCTCATCTCTGAAACAGCCACTATGTACGCCCGCCCGCTGCCGGAGGGCTGGTCTGCCCGAGTGCATACGCACCCCACCTCTATATCCCTTTGTGAGGTGCATGGATGAAGTGTGGCTGCGGGGGCTGCGGGGGGCGAGGGTGCGGCAGATGGTGAATTTTGATCGGCGATCGGGGAGGGTTGTGGGATGGGAGCGCGGAGGTGAACGCCCAGCGAGCGCCCTTGCGGCAGGCATAATGTATGCGCCACGGCACACTTTGTGGCAGGTCGATGCATGCTCTGGACGTACTACTGTCTAGCTGGGCAACCGCTACCGAATGCGAGGTCGAGTCTGGCCGTCTGGTGGTCAGGGCGCAGCCCCTTGTTGGGTGGAGAGTGGCACACCATCAGATTCGCAGGAGGCCGTAACGAACCAAAGGCCGTGGCAGAGCTTGAGCAGGGTGCCTCATGCGGCGTTCTGAACCGGGATGCGTCGGCACTCGGAGTGTGGCGCGCAATGGTCTTCGAGAGGAGAGCGGAATCGATGATGTATCCTGGGCAGCAGTCTAAGCTCGACGCTCAAATTCGGCAGCACAGCGTTTCGTAGGTAGCCCTGCAGCCTGGCTGTGATCGCGCATCGGAAGGAGGTCGTTCTGTTTATCCAGAGGAGCCGGGCAAGATGCCATGGATGGCCAAGGTCTCTGTGAGCCCTCCATCACCCTGCCCCATTTGCGGTTCATCACCGCCATTCGCCGCTGACAGCTCCATGCTCCCCATCGCAACCCTCTAGTTCAACCCTCCAATGCATCAATCAGATCCGAGTAGGACCGAAAAGGGGGGCCACAGGCCAATTTCGCGATCTCGCCTCACGCGACGGTGGGGGCCTGGTGACCACTGGATGGTGGGGGCAACGGCGACGGCGCAGTAGACTGACTGAGCACCGATCCGCTGATTTCGGACTACCGCGAGGTGACTACCGATGCCGCCGCCCGTCCCATAGGCAACCCTGTATCTCCACACTACCCCACCCCAATGCACAGACGGGTGGCCACATCCATCTTGCAGACGAATGCGGGGGCGGCGTCGGAGCAACGCCGGAGCAAGCCACCGTCCCAACCGACAACTACAACTCGCTCGCTCCCCGGCGGCGTATTCCAGTGACTCATCTTTAAGCATGTACGTACTCCGTCCCTCTGCCTCCGTTTCTGGGAAGCATATCCAGTGGATCCTTCCGCGGCGGCTCGGGAGCACACTCCGCATCCGCACATCCGTACGGATCAGGAAAGGGCGGCGGGAGCTTGGATTACCATCCGGAGAACTCGGGCTGGCGTCCTGCGTGACCGAGCTGCTGGCCCCGGTGACCAGCTGACCAGCGAGTGACTTCCATCGGTGGTTTCGTGTTTCACGCGCCGAGGATGCACCGAAGCACATACCGCTGCGGCCATTCGCAGCAGGGACGGCGTGTCCGTGGCTGTCCCGGGAGGGGTTGCCCGGTCGCAATGTGAATTAAGCCTCGTTGCCCAAGAAGCTGACATTGATCGCGCGTGGGCGAAGGGCGCTAGGCCGCCACGAATTACACGATGTGGCACCGTCGCGAGGTTTGCCGGTCGTCGAGGCGTTCATGGGCGCCTGACGCCAAGTAGACTGCGCGCCCGACTGATGCACCGACTATCGTTAGTTGTAGCTGTCTCATGCGCCCGCCACATTGCAGAGCGATGCATGCCACATGCCGTGCATTGTCCGTGATCACGTACAGGCGTCCCGGTAAGCTCTGGAGAACAATGACACAGGACAATGGACGTCCGCCTTACGTCCCGCCTTACGCGCGCCCGGGCAGCTTTACGAGATGGTTCTCGTATTGAGCACACACTCGGCGGTGGCGAGCACCGAATAACCTGAAGCGGCAGGATCGGTGGCGCACTGGAATCAGTGCAGAACAGGCCGCCAGTCCGTCAGGTGCATGTCCGCCGACGAGCCGGACCGCAGACGAAACTGGCAAAGCACAAAGCAGGCACAGCCGCGAACGCCTCCGTACGCTCGACCTCACTCGGCCCTGGCTCAGGTTAGCAGCAACTTCAGACGCCGGTACCTTGTTGGTCCCTGTGTCCCGTGCGTCATGTTTAGCTCTCGTGAGCCTCTGGCTGGTGCCTGGGTTCGCACAGTCAAGTCAAGCATGCCTCGCCTGCCTGCTCGTGTCGAGTACGGGAGCATTCTGGCATCCATGCCCACCGCGCACCACCCACGCTAAAATCACAATCTCCCGTAACACGATCCCTTGTGTTTTGGAGCTCCAGGCTAGAACACCTGGACGCCGTCCCGAGGTACAACTGGAACCGGCCTAAGTCTCCGACCGATGTGCATCGGACGGCACTCGGTGTGGGGGAGTAATTTGATGTGTGATCAGAGCGATCAGGCGGGAAGCGATCAAGACATGATCAGACACATGCACCGACGCGTAGAGGCAAGCACCGAGACTCTGGTAGAGAGCGGGAGGGTGAGTAGCCTCGAGGGCCGAGGCTCGACCCGATGTGATTAGGTCAGCGGCACGCGCTCCACATTCCGTCACCATTTAGTACGGTGGCCCAGGCAGCAGGGTGCGAACTAAGGTTGGTCGACCAATATTCGTCGCTACGGCACCGGGCAGGGCAGGAGCTCGTGCTTGGGGCCTTGGCTGGCTGGAGGCGACTGGGGGTAGCTCTGGCTTTCTGACCTCTCTGCCTCCGGCCCAACTTTGAGGTTTGGCGTGCCGTTCCGATTGCTGAATTGCTGCTGAATTAGTCTAGCGCATGGCAGCCAAAGGCAGAATCGCAGGGCTTCTGTCTGTGGACCTTAAGGCTTCAGGATCCAGGCGCAGTCCTTGGTCCTTGCTCTTCGGGCGGTTGTCATGGCAACGTCGGGCCCGGAGGTTTAGCTGCGTCAGCTTTACTCTGAGCCCAAGACTCATTCAGGAACTGCCATCTAATCAATCTCCGGGCGAGGGGTGGGGCACTCTTTCGCGTTGTCGTGCTCTGTTCAAGCACACAGGACTGACAAGGGCACCGTGGGCACTACGGAGCGGGGATACGGCATGGCTGCATGGTAGAAGCCTGACAGACAGGAACCCAGACACTCTCCATCGTCGACTTGGTTGACTTGGTGGGAGCCTGACGAGAGGGGCCGCTTCCCGCATCGCCTGTCAATTCGAGCATCCCAGCCACCTTCTTCCCCTCGTTCTCACCAGGTCCAAACAAATGCTACGAGGTAATAGAGTGTTAAGGAGGGTGCCTGGGGTTGAAGCCTTACTGTGCCGAAACATCCGGCAGCAGAAGCTGCATGCCAAGGCGTGACGCCCGTGTCCCCGCATCCACATGCCGCCCCCCTTTACGGGAGGTGCCCGTTTTATCAGATCAAGATCCTCTCATCTCGGCCAACTGGAATGGCCTCAATCTCCGCTGGCTCCTAGGATCCACCGGCCTCCACCCAGCCACGCTCAGATCCAAAGAGTCAAGGTTGACGTCGTGGTCCCGAACAAGGGGAAGTGGTGACAGCTCGCACCTATCCCATCGCTTCCCAGGAGGCACACTTTACCCCGGAGACCCCCCGAGAGACGCGTTGCGAGACAGACGGGGACGGGGTATGTTTCTGAACGTTCGTTCGTTTGGGGTGCAC
>JAMALN010001177.1:0-10361 GCA_023630115.1 Cutaneotrichosporon sp. PK4640 | reverse complement strand
GCCTCGGCGAGGCTCTTCTCGTAGATGGCGACGTTGGTGACCTCGAACCCGTCGGGCGACGCGCCCAGGTCAACAAGGAGCGCCTTCTTGGCGCCGCTCTTGGTCACGAGCAGCGACGAGGTAATGTACGCCGGCGCGACGTCCTCGACAATGTTGCCGTCGGCGTCGACGCTCTCCACGGGGTCGGTGTTGTCGAGGTCCGAGATCTGGAACGTGAGCTTGAGGCTGGGGTCAGCGGGCACTTGAATGGACGCACGTCTCGTCGCCAAACTTGCGCGAGATGACGACGTCGTCGGCGTTGGCGGTGTCGCTGACGCTCCACACGCCCTCGGCCTCGAGCTCCTGCAGGAACGCGGGCTTGCTCGAGCTCGCGCCCTCGGTCTCGTAGGCGTGCTCGGCGGCGAGAGCCGAGGCGAGCTCGCCGTCGCTCTCGCCCGAGCCGAGGGCGGGGCGCGAGACCGAGAAGGCGCGGGCGGCGGCCACGCGGGCGACGGGGAGGCGCGCGGCGCGCAGCGAGCGGAGGGCGGGGCGGAGGGCGCGGAGGGACATGGCGGAGGTGGCGATGGAGCGAGGGTTCGCACGAACGTGATGGTTCAGAGAGCTCGAACTTTCCCCGGGGCCACCGTGGGAAAGCAGAGCTGGGTTAATCTCGCGGTATTGCCGTGCCTGGGCAGATCAAGACGTCATGCGCGATTGAGAGTGCGGCTGTTGCTGCGCAGCGCGTGGTCCTCGTTTCCGCACACTCGCTCGCTGTCTCTTCCATCTTCCACATCTCCTTCCGCCGCACGAACTACCATGCTCGCGCCGCTGATCGCTCTCCTCCCCCTCGCGGCGGCCGTCGACTGCGCGCCGCACGCCAACGCCGTCTCGTGCTCCGCCAAGGGCGTCGACGCGTGCTGCGTCCCGTCCGCCGGGCTCTTCGTGTTCCGGCAGCGCTTCGAGCCCGACGCGGGCGACAACGGCTCGTGGGGCATCGAGGGGCTGGATGTGCTCGAGTGAGTACTTTGTTTTCCAGCTACTGCCAGCACTGCAGCTGGCCTGGGACTCACTTCCCCGCAACTCCCGCCCGTCTACCTTCCCTCCCTCCCTACGATCACCATCCCTCCTCATTCGTTCGCCAGCGGGCGAGTTGTTCAGCTGTTCTCTCGATGTGCAGCTGACCCCAGATGCGACGGCTCGCCGGCGACCCGCGCAGGACCGAAGCGCACGCACGAGGAGATCGGCAGCCTGTGCGCGCGGACGAAGGGGTTTGACGTCGAGGAGAACGAGGGCGCGTGGGCGCCGAGCGAGGTGGGAGAGGGTGTCGAGGAGGTGTGGGAGCGGGCTGTGAGTATGGCGTCGTCGTTTTCAGGACCGCCTGCTGTCTTAAATCCGTCCCTAGCTGACCGCAGTGGAACACGGCAGGGCGGTTCGTCACCTCTCTGTGCGATGGCGACGCGGACGTGCCCCGCTTCTTCGACGCGCTGCTAGGCCTTCACAAGCGGATGAAGGTCACGGAGGCGCTTGAGCATGCCGGTGTAAGTCCCCCCTTCACCTCGCAGCTATCGACCTCCCACGCAGAGCTGACGCCAGATCGTCCCTTCCGCCGATACGACCTACCGCCTCGCGGACATCCAGTCCGCCCTCAGCCCGTACGGCAAGCCCGTCCTCCTCTGCGACAATGCAACCCTCACGCACGTCCAGTGGCCGCTGCACGCGCGCGGCAACCTCGCCGGCTGGGTTCCCGCCGATGCCAAGCACCTCCAGTCCACCTGCCCCAAGGAGGGCATCGTGTACCCGCCCGCCACCGTCCCTCTGCCCACCTCCACGACATGGGACCCGATCTACCGCCCCTCCATGCGGCCTATCACGCTGAGTCATGACGAGGCTAAGCGCGTCAAGTACTACGACGACGAGCCGAAGAAGAAGAAGCTCGGATTCTTTGCCAAGAACGACGGGCGCCGCGCCGACGGGGATCACGGGCACGACAAGTACCGTGACGAGCTGTGAGTATCGGGTGGTAGAAGTCATACAGCATAGAACCATGCCAGCAGTTCATTTTTGACATCCTCCAAGTTCCGCTTTGCTCCCATTAATCTTTCTCTCGCATTCTCACAGCATCGCCGCGGCCACCGCCGCGCCGACGAGCCACCCGGGGGCGAGGCGGCCCGCCCCAGACGTCGGCGTGGGGCTGGCGACCGCGCTGCTGACGGGAGCACTACCCGCGGGGGCGGCTCCAGTAGCGGCCGCATCGGACGCGGGATCCCACTCGTGCGTGGGCGCGGCCCCCGCGGGCCGAAGCTCAAAGTTCTCGCTCTCGGAGAACACGAGCGACGCGTTGGCGCTGTCCTGCAACACGAGGAAGTATCCCTCCCCCGGCTTGGCGCTGGTCTAAGCGCCACCCCCTCTCCGACCTACCCGTCGAGCATGCTGGTGCCGCCCCACTTGCCCCAGTGCGCGCGCACGCTCGTGACCTTAACCGGGGCGGGGCACAGCGTGTCGTCCAGGTTATCGAGGACCAGGTCCATGCTCACGTCCTCGGCGTCGAGGGTGGGGTGGACGAACGTCCACTCGGCCTGGTTGAGGGCGCCGACCACCCACCAGTCGAGCATGGTGGGGAAGTTTATGCGGGTAGACGTGAGCGGGGACTCGCCGGCGAGCTCGGTGGACGCCGCGCCGGGGGAGGAGGCGGCGGAGGGGACGAGGCCCTGCGTTATGAGGGTCCTGATGTCGATGGTGGACTGGGCGAAGGCGGATGGCGCGAGCGCCGCGAGCGCGAGATGGGCCACAAGCATTGTGGGGTAGTAAGTATGATGATGAGGAGCGGCGAGCTTATGGCCAGTTCTGATGGCCATGCCGAAGCTAGCGAAGCTGACTTGCCAGTCACATATCACACCAACATACCATCCGACGGCCCGCCGCCCCGAGGAATGGGACGGCGCTCAGGCCGCCCCACGCCCCACGCGGTACCCTCCAACCTGCGGCAGCATTCATCTGACGCCGCTAAGCTCCGGCCCCGCTCGGCATCGAGGTCACGCGACCCGCCGCCGCACTAGACAAAGGAATGCAACTATTCTCCGGACATGAGACGCGGGCAATCTAGCTCTACAGAAGCATGGCCAGTACCCCCGCGACCACGGCGCCGCCCACCGTGGCGCGCGTGGCGCCGCTCACGGTGCTGGGCTGCGGCGCGCCCCACGGCACAGGGACGGTGGGCGCCGCGCCGGCGGGCTTGATCTCGAACAGCTCAGACGCGGCATACACGACTGCGTCAGCCCATTCCCCAAAGACTCACTGGAGGCGTTGGCAAAGTCGTGCAGGCGGACGCGGTACCCGTGGCCCGGCGCGGCGGGGAGGGCGCCGCTGTAGCTCGTGCCGTACATGTTGGCCGCGACTGAGTTAGCAAAGCTCGGTGGGACGCACCCTTGTCGTTGAGGGCGAGGGGGCCGCGGAGGAGGCGCGTGTCGCCGTCCGGCCGGTCGAGGACCACGCGCAGGTCGGGGGCGTGCCCCTCGACCCAGTCCCAGAGGACGTAGGCCGTGCTGTTGAGGGTGACTGCGTGAGCTGGGACGCGGGGGGGCTTACACCAGTCGCGGGCCTGGGGGAAGGCGATGTAGGTTTCGTTGGCGGGCTCGGAGGAGTCGACTATGACGGGGGCGGGGTGGTCGACCATCTCGCGGGGGACGAGGGCGGCGACGAGGGGGAGGAGGAAGAGGGCGAGCATTGCGTGCGTGGGGGTGGCGGAGAGGAAGGATGCGCTGATGGAGACCATTGGCATGACGGTGGCCGCTCGTCGCTGGCGCGACGGACAATAGAAGAGCCACACTGCCGCGTGCCCCGCGCACACCCCCGAAACGCCTCGCTCCGGTCCCCTCGGCGCTGCAAGATCTGATGGCTTGCTTCTGCGCACGGAGCACCACGGGTGAAGCAAGCGTCCACCTCGCCCACTTCGCCCTTGCATGCATGCAGGAGGTTGTATCGGAACAGGCTGAGCACGTCGTCGGGTCCGTGCCACTGGAGTCACTTGGTAGTCACCACAGTCATGCGGACCGGCGCCCGGCGCCGTCGCCTGTGCCACGAAGTGTACGGTAGCAGGTGGCGGAGAAGAGTGTTTCTGTTTTGGCAGGATTAGGTTTATCTGAGGGCGCAGTTAGCTGGCAGCAGTGGCGGACAGTCGGGGTGCATCCACGTCTCCAGCCTCGAGGCGGGCACGGCGACGGCGCGGAGATTATGACCCGAGGCAAATGTCCCAAGCCGGGTCCGCACGACTCCACGTCTTAGTGCGTTCCACGTCATCTGCAGCAGGTAGTGCGGCCACCCGCGACGGAGGGCTTGGGTGCCACCGCTGTATAGTCGACGCACGTGCGGCATGCTTCCGCGGCTGTCCTCGTCGATCGCCGCCGCAGCGGAGCAGCGGACCCAAGTGTGCGCGTACCGCGTGCCATGACGTCTCAGGTGGCGACGCGTCGCCAGGTCCGAGGTCCGTAGCGCGTCAGGCTCAGGTGGGGCGCAGTGGCAAGTCCCACTGCCCACTTCTCTTGGCCACTTGTAGGGCATGTAGGTGACCAACAGCCCTCATTCAGGCGCAGAAGGCCGCAAACGTCGGGAGAGCGAAGCGAAGGAGACTGGGAACTAGACCCATGTCAGTAGTAAACTAGTCAGCGGCAATGTACAGTTAGTGTGTGTTTGTTCGCTCGGCCTCGTTCGGCTTCAGACTACTTCATCGTGCCACTACAAGCTTAGACGTTGCGGTTGGTGCTGTCGCCCGAGACGGCGTCGCCGATCTTCTGGGTGGTCGACTTCTCCTGCTGGGGCTGGACGGCCGAGGCGACGGCGTCGGCCTTGCCCTTGACGAAGTCGCCGGCCTGCTCGACGAACGTCTTCTGCGAGTCGGGCTTGGCGGAGGAGGAGAGCTGGGGTCAGTTTTGGTCGGCGTGGGAGACTCACCTTGTCCCCGAGACCCTGGCGACCGATGTCAGACATTGTTGTAGTAGTTGTGGTGGTGGTGTTGTGAAGAGAGAGAGTGAGGAGTGATGCAAGTAGCGAGAGCGAGCGCGCCGTTATATATGCACTCGAAGCCCAGCAGCCCGCAGCCTAACAACCAACAACGCTGACAGCTCGCCATCGCGGTGGCCACTTTGCCGCTGGGTGCGCAATGACGTATGTGACATCATCGCCGCTGTGCCTCCCGGCGCAGCCAGTCCGGGCCTGGCCTCGCCGTGCCCTCCCCTCGCCGAACAACCGACGGCCATCCGTTCCAACTGGTTGGATGGGCAGCAATGACGCCATGCACCGCTGCGAGTCCGCTGGCAGGGGTAAGAACAGTGAGAATGGTGTGCGCAGTAGTGAGGGTGACATCGGCGGCAGCGGATGACGACAGGTACTCACCGCCGGGCGGGCACATGTGGCCGGCTGGGCTCTGGGGACCGGCTGGGCTCTGGGGATGTGGAGGTCGCAGTACAGGGCGGATACTGCGCGCCGCGACGCGTACCTGCTCGGCATGGGAACCGGCAACTGCGCGGAAGACATTTGATGACTGAATGACGTGCGCGTTGTGACGCGCCGGCCGGAAGACGCGCAAGCCACCCGGTGTGCGAGAGTCTGCTGTGCGAGGATCCGCTGGGTTGGCCGACGCAAGCGTGACGGGGCGTGGCAAGTGGGAGTGGGTGAGCCCGGGTGTGCTGGGTGAGCTGGTGAGCTGGAGACGTGATAGCGGGTCAGATCGGTAAGGTCTGGGCTCGGGGAGCGGTTGCGTGAGAATGGAAGGATAGGAGCGTGAGCGGCGTGAGAGGAGCGTCTGGTCGCGACATGAGGACTGATGGTGCCGAGGGCGGAGAGGAATGCATCGAAGCTGGGATGTAGCCGGAAGTAGCAGAGGTGGAGGTCGACCACCTGCCCCCCTCGCGCTCGCCACTGCGCAGCGCCCCGCGCCAACCTCTCCCCCGCCTTCCACACTGCAGCATTGCCCACAGAAACACGACAGAAGATAAAGCAGCTCCTCCGCTACATGTACACACGCGTTCTGGCGCCTCCGAAGCCGTGTATATGCGGGCGCGCGCCGGTTGAGACGCATAGCACTATAACATACTACACTGTTGGTGAAACGGTATCATGCGTCGTTGCCATCCAATCAGATTGTCTGATTCACGTGACTCGACGCGGCAGGGGTTCGACTCCCTTACAGTGTATCTTTTGCTGCTGGTTGCGTTGGGGGGTGGTGGTTGAGCGATGTCGTTCGAACCATGGTGGATGAAGAGATGTTGAAAGAGGATTGTGAGATTGGGACGGGTTGTTGCAAGTGGGCGGCGGTCTTGTGGTTCTCGCGAGTGCCTGCCAAGGTCCAGGGGAGCCATCCGCATTCGGTAATCCGCTTACGCCGGGAGAGACGGCGGGACGGCAAGTGGCAGACTGTGACAATGGAGGGCGACAGCAACAGTCCAGCGTCCACATCAACCTTCACTTGCTACCCGCCGTCACACCGAGCCTGCTCCCACTCGGAAAGATGCAGATGTGCATGTCTAGCGTATACCCAAACTAGTCCTCCTCGTCCTCGCCCCCGTCGTTGATCTGGACAACGCCCCCGCTCTCCTTGACGGCGCCCATCTCCCTCCCGGCGCGCCGCAACCGCTCGCCGAACGCCTTGCGCGCGCCGGCATTAGACGCGGCATCCCAGACCTGCAGCGTAGCCTTGGACCCGGCAGCGGCGAGCGCGAGCGGCGTCTCGGCGTCGGGGCACCACCGTGCGGCAAACACCTTGCCCAGCCCGAGGTCGCGGTGCGCCACGAGCGACACCTCGCGCTTCCGGCCCGTCGTGCCCTCGCTCTCGTCGTCCGACACGTTCCAGATCTTGACCTGCTTGTCCATGCCCGCCGTGAGGATACACCCGCGCACGTGGGGGTTGATGTCCATCGCCGAGGCCGCGCCGTCGTGCGCGGACAGCGTGAACTTGGGCTGGGCACCCTGGGCGCCCATCGTCCGCGCGTCGTACGCCAGAATAAGGCCGTTCTCCAACGACACCTGATGTCAGCTGTCGCCAATAGTCTTGCTCACATAGAAGGACGTCGCGTCCCACGGGTCCCAGCGCACACACTCAATGTCCGCACCGACCGAGACCTTGTACCCCTCGCCGTCCTTGGACTTTGCGTCCCACACGCGCACTGTCCGGTCCCAGCCGCCCGAGAGAACGGCCGAATCGGCACCCGAGCCCGCCGGCCCGCGGTTCCACTCGACGGCCTGCACCTTCTCCCCGCCGTGGATCTTGTCCCAGCTGCTCTGCGCGCCCATGGGGCTCTCGCGCGTCAGGTCCCACAGCTTGACGGTCGCGTCCGCGCTTCCCGAGAGCAGGAGGTTGCGGAACCTGGGCGTCCACGAGAGCGTGAGGACGGGCTGGACGTGGTGATCGGCGTTGGCGGTCGGCTGGACCATCTGCTTGCGCTTCTTCTTGCCCGTGCCCTTTGGCTTGGCCTGGGGCTTCTCGAGCGAGCCGGCCGGGCCAAGGATCGCCTGCGGGTACAGGCCGTCGACGACGTCGCAGTCCCAGATCTCAATCGAGGGGTCGAACGAACCCACGGCGATAAAGTTGCCCGTCTTGGTAGACTCGGAGCTGCCGGTGGGGAAGTCGAGCCACTCGACGCAGAGCGGGAACGCGGGCAGCATCAGGTCGTGGTGGGTGTACAGCGACTCGTTGGCGTCGTCGTACACGTGGAAGTCGAGGCCCGAGAGGTCGGCCGTCGTGCGCGCCGTCACGATCATGCTGTCCGTCGCGAGGAGGGCGAGCTCCTCGCGCTCCATCTCCTCGTCGTCCTCCTTGAGCGTGATGTATGGGTCCTCCTCGTTCGTGCGGTAGTACGACAGGCCCTTGACGTTGGCGAACGCGCCCATCGCTAATGTCAGCGCCCCTCTGCGTTGCGACCCACCCGCACTCCCAGACTCCTCGTCGTCGTACTCGTCCATCTTGTACGCGGACATGTCGTTGGGGTCGCTCGGCTTGACGGGCTTGTCCTCGCCCTCGTCCATCTTGACGTCGTCGTCCTCCTCGTCCTCGTCGTCGTCCCCGGCGTCGTCCCCCATGTCCTCCCACTCGCCGTCGTCCTGCTCCATCTCCATCATCTGCTCCTTGAGCTGCTCGAGCACGCCCGGCCCGCCGAGCTTGCCGACGCGCTCGAGCTCAGACTCGTCCAGTTCGTACTTGCGCGGCTGGAGGGCGGCGCGCCCGCGCGGGACCCACGCCAAGGACGAGATGAGCGTGCCGGACATGGTTGTTGTTGTGGTTATCTGCAGACGTCTGTCCGAAATCTTGCAAGGCATGCGAAATCTGGATCCCATCGTGATAACGGGTCACGTGGTAAATGACGTGGGAAACGGTTCCGTTACGTCATAGCCCTCGGCGGATTGGGTTTCGATCGGGACTGGATGTTGGTGCGGCAGCCGTCTCCGAACCCTCCGTTCCCCACCTCCGCAACTCCCCAGCCCACACGACTCCGAAGCCCGCGACGATGGGCATCTTCTCGGTGGCTCCAACGAGCTATTCTGGGGAGCAGCTCAACGCGCACCTCGTCTCGCTCGCCACCCTTCCGGTGACTGTCACCTCGCCGACCGACCTCCCGTCCGACGTCCAGGCCCAAGATGAAGATGACGACGACGCGCCCTTCTCAAAGAGCCTGCAGGTTGCGCTGACCCAGCTCACGCAGAGCAAGCCGCCCACCGCGAAGGAGGTCGCGGCCATGCTCACGCGCCTCCAGGCGCGCAGGCAGGAGTTCGGCACCTTCTCCGCGCCCAAGGTCGACCGGGCGGCCGAGGCCGAGATCCTCACCCGCTCCGTGAGCATCATCTGGGCCGAGGTGCTGCGCGAGTTCATCGACTCGGCCCTCGCGCTCCAGGACGATGAGGTTTGGTGGGAGCGCACCATGGCGAGTCGCATCGGGCCGATTGTCTACCTCGTGCAGTGTGAGTAGCGAGCTCTGCTAGTGGGCTGACCTCAGCCATGCCTGAGCGTATCTGGCGCGTGATTAGCGCGGGACTCGAGTCCGAGTCCTGGCAGGCCAAGGTCAAGAGCGTGGACTGGCGCCGCGCGATCCACATGCCCTCGACGTCGAGCTTGTCGCGCCTCTTTAGGCCGCTGCACGTCGGCGGTGGCGCCCAGAAGCTCACGGCCCAACTGCAGGCCCTGGCCTCCCCACTCGTCTTGACGAGACGCGAAATGCTGTCGAACCGGCAAACGCTCGGGACAGCCGCGGGTCTCGCGGCCAGCCGGGTCGGCCTGCTCGCCAGCAACGGGCCCAACTGGTCTATCCAGCAGGTCGGCACCACGGCGTCATCTATGGACCTCGTGGACGAGGCAACACGCATCTACGGTATCCTTGCGGACGTCCTTAACATCAAGCCGGCTGAGAAGGCCGTCTCGTTCAAGGAGGAAAGAAGCTCTAGAAAGTCTAAACGTGCGACGCAGCCCCAGGCAGCGCCAAAGGTCACCCCCGAGATGCTCGCCGAGGTCGTGACCAAGCATCTTCCGGAGATGCGCCAGATTCTGCACAACACCCTTGAGGAGTACGGGCGCCCGTCTGTCCTCACCCGGTTCTGGTTCACAGTTCTCTTCCTCCCGCCTGCGCTGTACTTTGGCACCCGGTCGCTCATCAACAACAAGGAGTGGATCACCGAACAGGTCCACAACGCCAAGGAGACGATCAAGGGATTCTTCGTCCAGTGGGTCTGGGAGCCTATCGAGGACATCTTCAACACCATGCGTGGCGGGGGAGAAGGCCTCGCCCTTGCACCGGCGACGGTCAAGGCCGACGAGGAGAGCCTGCAGCGCATGGTCGTCGACTTTGGCCGCGACGTGTACAAGCTGGACGACGCTCAGCTGGAGGCCCTCCGTGCCAAGGTCCAGTCGGGCGACATGGAGGAGGTTCTCAAGGCGTACGAGAACGAGATTAGGCAGCCGATCAAGTCTGCGCTCGTCGGCCACCTCATTCGCACTCTGCTCATCCAGGTCCAGAAGACGAAGGTGAGCTACCGCAACTGTGGCCTAGCTGACGCCAGACCGACTTGTCCGTGGCGCTGCAGAGTCTCGACCAGCTCCTTCGCTCTCAGCAGCTGACCTTTGCCTTCGTCGGTGTGGCTCCCTCCGTGCTCCTGCTCTACGGCGTCTGGGGCTGGCTGCGGCGCCTCTACGTCGGCGAGGGTCGGAACAAGGGTCGCCGCCGCCGCTATTTCCACAGCGTGCGCGCGCTCGAGGAGCTCCTCCTCAAGGCGCCAGAGGACGACGTCCGCATGTCGGACAAGGACCGCGGTCTGCTTATCGTCACGACGTCGGGCCTGCGCGTGTGGGCAACGGGCATCGGCTCGGCCAACCGCGAGGTGAGTTCCAGGACGCGTCCCGACAT